>NW_021026168.1:153525-184676 GCF_004153795.1 Camellia sinensis
CACGAATTGGAAGCCTTATGTATTTATTTGTGCATTCATTTTCATATTGAATTGTGTAACTTCGCCTCTCGTCCATCATGCATTAAAATGCGCGATTGGTGGCCCGAGGGTCGAGAACCACACTCCCTTGAGCTTATGAAATGACAGGGAGGGTGGTTGTGCACACATATCTTGGAAATACATTGCCATGCCCTTTCTTGCTCTCTGTTGCAGTGTGCCTCATGTTTGAGCATGTCTTTCTAGTTTGTTTTGGGGCCATCTCAGTAGGTTTTTGGTGTTATTTTAACATACCTTAGATCTATTTTGGGTTGGTTTAGATGCCTCATGCATGCTTTATACACTTGTAGTGTAAATTTCATAAACTAGTCTTGTATGCTTCATGAAGTAGCATGTCTTTTTGGCTTATGTTGAGTCCATTTCAGCATGTTTTCGGTGATGTTTTGCCATGTCATACCTCTATTAAGGTTTGGTTTGGTTGCCCTTTGCATGCTCCATGCACTTGTAGTGCAATTCCATGATTTAGCCTAACATGCATCATGTTTTTAACATGTCATTCTAGCACGCTTTTGGCTTAACTCTAAGAAGCTTTTGTCCATGTTTTATCATGCTCTAGCTCTGATTTGTGTTGTCTTGGTCATGCATGCCATGCTTTGTATAGTTATTGTACATTTTAGCTTGTTAGCTTTGTATATCAAGTCCACTAGCATGCCTTGCTTGACCTATTTGAATGATTTGGCAGCATTTGAAATGTGATTTCACTCCATGTAGTGTGGTCATACACTTGCATCTTTCACTTATTCAATGCGTTAGAGGGTTTCCCCCTTTATGCCTTAACATGAATCATTGCGTATGCCTTCATGCCTTAGGTTGTGAGCCATCATTTCAATGTGTTTTTGGGGTTATCTTGCCATGATATAACTTTGATTTTTCTTGGTTAAGTCATCCTATGCTTGGGCTTAATAGGTGTAGTGTAATCCACCTTATTTGCCTTGTATGCATCATGCCTTATACCCTTCATGCTAGCTTGTTTTGGCTTCCTTCCATGCATGTTTTAGTATCATTTTGACATGTTCTAGGACTATTTTGGGTTGCCTTTGCCATATCCTTCATGATTTGTATAGCTGTGGTGCAATTGGCCTTGTTAGCTTTGTGTTTTGTAGACTCATGCATGCTATCTTTGAGCTATTTAGATGATTTGGCATCATTTAATACTTCATTTCAGAGCTTATAGCATGGCTATGTTCCCACTTCATTCATGCTTTGAATGCCTTTAAGTGTTGTGCATTGTTGACCTTACTTGTGGCCTAGCATGTATGCCATCTTGCCTAGGTATTCAAGCCTCCATCTTAGCATGTTTTGGTCATTGTCTTGACCCATTTCAACTCTGTCCATGGTTGGTTCATGCATATTTGCCATATATTGCATGCCTCCTTTGTAGTCCTCTTTACTAGCATCATGCTTTAAGGACCTTTGCATGCTATGCTTGCTTTGTTTGAATGATTTGCCATCATTTCTTACTTGCTTTCAGTGCATATGGTGTTGTCACACATATATGTTTGTCACTCCTTGAGCCTTCTCGAGGGTTGTGCTCTTAGGCCTACTTAGTTGGCCAATGCATTGTGCATGCATACCTTGTCTTTTGTGCCTTAGTTCCATCATTATGGCCACTGATTTGGGCATGGCTGAGGTCTACCCACATCCGGTTTAAGTCCATTGAGCACTGTGTATGCCATGTTCATCGCATCGTGTATGTTATGTTATTGTTTGCATTGTGCAAGCCATGCTCATGATTCGCATTGTGTATTGCCATGGTAGCCATTTCATTGAGTTTGCCATATTGTCCATTGCATCTGAGTATGCTAGTTGGCATTTGCATTGTGTATGCTAGTTGCATTGTATCATATTGTTGCATGCTTATGTTGTCTTGCATTGAGTATACATGCATTAGAATTGTGCATGTCATTAGCCTTATTAGGTTGTTCATGTTGCATTGCATGTTTGCATGCTCAAGTCATATTGCATATTTGCATGCTTGTGTTGCATTGCCGAGGGACGTTTCATACTTAAAATGATGAAACGTGCCTTAATTCTCGGTCGCCGATGCTCTTGATCCTACATGATAGAGTTATAGGCTTTATGTGTTTACTTGTGCATTCATTTCCATATTGAATTGTGCAACTTCGCCTATCGGCCATCACGCATTGAAATGTGCGATTGGTGGCCCGAGGGTCGAGAACTACACTCCCTTGAGTTCATTACATGATAGGGGGGTGGTTGTGCATACATATCTTGCAAATACATTGCTACGCCCTTTCTTGCTCTCTGTTGCAGCAAATTGCAGTTCAGCAGCAACAACTGGTCGGCCAGCCAGAAAAACTAGCTGGCCGACCACTTTTTCTGACTTTCAACAAAGGCAGGTGGTCAGCCATGGCTGCAGACACCAACAACTGGTCGGCCACCTTCCCACAGGTTCCCAGGGTGGAGTTTAAGCTTTCTGGAGCTTTATGCAAGTTTCTGAGGACAATTGAAAACAGAGGCGAATCGGGGCATCGCATTGGATTTCCGAACGAGGTGACCGAGCATGCATCCAGTCTTCTCCCTCTGAGAACCTCCTGATTTTATTGCTTTCCTTAGCTGCTATGCTTAGATAGCTAGTTTACGCTTTGGTTTGTACTTTAATAGTTAATGCGTTTAGCTATTTCAATTTGTTTTGTAATAATTAGTTGTGTAATAATTAGTTTAATTAGCTGAGATTAGCTAGTTGGCTTCTTATTCAGTTCCTTCCTCGAGACGGCGTAATGTTATAATAAGCGTGCGTGTGTGTGATGCATGTCTTCCAATCCCCATTTCTTTCTCCCTTTTACTTAACCGCTTACGATGGTTAGTGTTAGGGCATGTTTCATTTAGCATACCTTATGCTTTGTATGCGTGCATCCATTCATCTGTTTTGCATACACCGGGCTCGGCACATCATACAAACCTGCATTGTATTTTCAATACATTAACTTGAATATGTGTTCAACAGCAGGTTAACAAGTCGCATTTTACATGACATTCTAGAATAGCCGAGCCTATTTTAGCTGCATTTTCGCATGTGTTACATTAGCCATCTTAACATGAACTAGGATCATGCATGATTTCTAACTAGTTCCTTGTTTTGGCTCGGAGTACACTGTGAGTGTTTACGCATTAGCATACTGCATGTGTGTTATTGACTGCCGTGAAAGCATGCTTGCCATGAGGCTAATTGCTTATTTGCTATAACTGCCTGAATGCCTGTGGATGAAGGTTGGATTACTTGAATTGGAACAATTCATTGAAATCCCGAATTTAGCCTACTTATGAGTAGCAAACTCCAAACCACTTTCAAACAGACGGATATGCATTGTTTTGTTCCAAATTAGGCGATCTAGTCTATACTTGTATGTTGTGTGTATCACATAGTAAGATTTGCTAATTAACCGGAATAAAAGCACATGTGTTTTCAAAAACAAAATATTATGTTTAGTACAGGCTGATCGTTGATCGGGCGAGCGGGGGTGCTCATTACATGACCTTTCCCACTCGTACCTAAGTTCTCGAGCCGAGGCAACTTTGGTGATGACGGACACGTGGCCTTCGGCACGAGTCAGGGTTTCTTAAATTCCCCCAAAATAAAATATTTAGGTGGCGAATCTGTATTTGGCAAAGCAGTCCATATTTGACACTTCTTTATTAAAAATCAGTTTTCCAAAACGATTTGCCGGATTTGTACTCTTTGGTGATTTATCGGTCTTACATCGCACATTGTAAGATTAGATTGAGAACCGTGACATTTGAGTCTGTACTGTAGTAGCTCAGAGAACAAGACGAGATTCGCGCCGCCTCGTCACGCGCGCAGATATTTGGGGCGTTCCCGGGAGCGCGTCTACAGTAGCCAAAACTAACTATACAGTGACAAAAATATTTTTTAGTCGCTGAAAATAAATTTTTGGCAACCAAAAGATAAAAAGTAAATTTTTGTTTTTCATTCAGTGACTAAATAATTTTAATAACCAAAACTAACTGTACAACGACTAAAATTTTTTTTAGTAGCCAATTGTGACATTTTTAGCAACTAAACTTTTTTTAGTCGCTAATAATCAAATAACCCGACTAAAAAAATTAGTTGCTAAATATTGTACTTTTACCGACTAATATAATTTTTGATCTCGAATTCCACAACTTTTGGCGACTAAAATTTTAGTTGCCAAAAGTGCATTTTGTTGTAGTAGTATGAGTGGTAAAACTTACTATATTAATGCAATATTTTCACACAAAATAATGGGGTACTTACATGTAAGTCCTAGTGGGTGAACTTATTGTTTAATAGGTCTTATGAGAAAAATTTATCATAAAAAAGTCACTAATTGTAAGTTTTACCGACAATTTATAAAAATCATGACAAAAAAAAAGTTACTGATTGTCAATTTTTAGCGACGTATGTAAAAAATTGTCACAAAAAAATTATTTTTAGCAACAATTTTATCAAGACTTATTTTCAATAGGACTTGATGGGAATTAAATCTAACTATTAGAACATATTGGTAGTTTACCCTAAAATAATAAACAAAAATGCAGTATTAAAACATGAAATTGTAAATAAAATGTGATAATTAAAAATAAAGAGTCCTAGGTTTTTTTTTTTTTTAAAATTTGGTTAATATGATTTGTGCCAGTTGCACTCAAGTTAATGCCTTTTGTCACCACAAATTAAGGTCAAGTTTGGGAACTTGTAAAAAAATTAAAAAGTCAAAAAGTTACTTAAAAAGTTAAAAAGTTAACACTATTCATCAAAAGTCAACAATTACGGCTGCACAACTCTCAATTCAAATTTTTTCCTACAAATCAATTTTTACAATTTTTTATTACACATTTTTCAATAAAAAGTCAAAAAGTTAACCCAAACATCCATATTTTCAACCTCAATTTTTTAGTCCAAAAAAACAAAAAATACACTTTTTTAGTCTTCCCAAACTTGGTCTAAGTTTTTGATCACATGGGTGTGAAAGACCTACAAAAGTTTGGATTCATCTCATGAAAAAATGGTTATGTTTGACTGTGTAATCAAATTTTGTTTTCTTAGAATTTATTTATTTATTAATGTATCAAACATTTTATCTAATGTAAATTTACACTATAAATTCAAATTATTGATACTTTTCTAATATTTTATTTTTTTGAATACCTAACTTTTTTTTTTTTTAGAGTGTGTTAACTAATCTATCAACTTTGATTAAAGCTTGGAAGTTGAGAATTCTTTTTTGGTACGGGTAAGGAATCGCGGCCGAAAGTGGAGGGGTGAGGATAAGAATGACAGCGGGAGTTGGAGAGGGTGAGGCTAGGTTGTCTGTCGGTGGGAAATAGCGACGGAGGCAACAAAAAATGGCTTTTGAGTGGGTGGCTGTATAGTGAGTATTATTTGGAGTATTCAAAGTGATTTAAAAATAATAATAAAAAAAAAATTCAAATTTGGACATGGGATGTGTTGAGAAATAAGGTGTCCAACCAAAATATTAGAGTGCAGTTAGAGTCACCCATTGAAGAGGGGTAATTTTATTTCTGCACATCAATCTTCTCAATTCACACCCTTAATGAAAAATTTCATTAATATAATTTTGTCTTAGAATAAAAATATTATAACATCCTCATCTTTTTCTACTCAAACCCTAATTCTAAAATATCACAACCATTTTTTACCGCCAGCGCCACCTCTCTCATCTGCCATCTCCTCTCATCGCCTCTTTTCCTCTTCGCCTTTGATCACTTTTTGCCATGAATCATATACTCTCACAAGTTTTCCACCACGAATCACTCAAAGGCTGACTGTCGAGGTCTATGATAGAGGGGGATGAACTAGAAGTGGTGGTGACGGTGGCGATAGAGGGTTGAAAGTGGTGGCAACGGCAATAAAAGAGGGGTGGGTGAATGAAAAAAAAAAGAAAAAAAAGAAAAGAAAAGATTATGTTTAATCTAGTTTTAGAATATGTTTTCAAAAACAAATAAATAAAAACTTCTCATTTTAATATGGTTTTATCTTTCTCGGGATAAAAAAAAATTAAAAATTTAAAAATATTTTTTGATATTTATTTTTATCAAATTAGTTTATAATTTTCTCAAAAAAAAATTAAAAAATTGGTTCAAACATTGAAACGAAACATAGCCTTAGTGTTTTAAAATTAAAAAAAAAAAAGAGGATAATATTGGAATATAAAGATGTGTACTAATAATTTATAATTTTATAATGTGTATTGAAAAATTTATTAAATATGTATACAGAGAGAAATTAGTGTGTGAAAATAAAATTATTCATTGAAGAGCGCTTGAATTGATCAAATTAAGACAATTTTGCCCCTTTCTTTGTTTCCATATGCTTTTTTAATGGGCCGTGGGGCTACCATTTCTTATTAATGAGTAGAAAACAAAGGAAGGCATTTCTTCAAGGGTGTAATAATAATTCAAGCACTTAATAATAGTAATAAGTGTTTCAAATATAATTGCAAAGCCCACAACACAAAGGCACAAGTGGTGCACATGCTAACCAGTACATGCACTCAACACAACTGTATACAACAGTAATGTTGTTTATTCATATACCAAAAAAAAAAAAAATAACACAGCATAGTATTATTTATCACATTTTTATATTCTATTAATTTTATCATCTTATTTTTTAAGATAATATTAATATAATGGGTCTTACCATTAATGTACATCTTCAATGCAATGTTTACATCTTTAATGAAGTGCTGACAATTAAATTGACAAATCAAATAATAAGATAAGAAAGTATAATCTTAAGTTCACATTTGAACTTGAGAGAACTTAAGGGACGGTATATTGTTATGATTTGAGTGATTCATTTTGTAGGGACTCTTCGTATATATTATCTATAAAAAAATATTAAGTTGATTCAATAGTTATAGTCTTTTTCATTTTATTGTTTGTGTTAAGAAAATAGATAATCTATTTTCAAACATATACTTATCATTTATTTTTTTAGAGACAAACAAGATAAAATAAAATAAAATAAATTAACAATTATCAGATTAGTTTAATTTTTTTTATGTATGATATATATAGGGGATGGGGGATGCTGCTGTGCATCAACGTACAGCAGCAACTGCTGTGGGCCTGTTCGGTGTCGTTTTGACCGAATACAAAGCATTGATGTCTTTGCCTGCATTAAAAAAATAAAAAATAAAAAATCCCTTTGCCTTTTTATTTTAAATATTATATTATAGATTGTTTTCTATTTGATATGTATGTAAATAAATATTATTAAAATGAGTTTGAGTTTTTCCAAGTTAGCTATCAAATTTGAGAGAGTGTTTTGTGTTTGGTGAGTTCATTTTAAAGTTGGCTTCGATAATTCAAACTGTGCACATTGTAAGACTCGTTTAGTAGAATATTTATGTAAAAAATAAGATAATCAAATATCAGTAGTCATATCTTTGAATTATATTTGTTTTAAAATAATAATGAACGACAAATATAAATTCAAAAATAGTTATCTATTTTTTGTAATATAAATATATCAAAAATATAATTATTAACATTTGATTATTTTAATTCTTTTTCATGAATATTCTACTTAATAAATCTTAAAAAATGAATGGCTTAGATCACTGAGATTGGCACTAAAATAGATCCACCAATCTCAAATACTATCTCAAGTTGAGATGACCAAACTGAGAAAAATAGGTTTGGAATATGTAAAAAATATAAAAATATATATAAATGTGAAATGTGTGCTAAAATCATAAATCTTTTTTTTTGGTTATTATGTAGTTTTTAAACAAACACCTCGTTAGCTAGATTATTATTATTATTTTTGGGGGGTATTACGCTACTACCTCAAAATTGAAATGTATTAAAAATTAAATATTATTTTTTATACATTAAATTGACTCTAAAATAATAAATTACAATATTTCATTATTTTAAATAGGAAAGAATTTATAATAAAAATTTAATATTTAAAATGAAAAGGCAAAAGGATAGTTTTTTTCTTAATTCCCTTTAAGGATAAACTACCAATAAGTTTTAATAATTAGATTTAATTTCTATCAAATCCTATTGAAAATAAATCCTAGTAAAATCATCACTAAAAATAATTTTTTGTGACGATTTTTTGCATGTCGCTAAAAATTGACAATTAATAATTTTTTATCACAATTTTTATAAATTGTGGCTAAAATTTATAATTAGTGACGTTTTTCTGTGACGAATTTTTCAAATTATCGGTAAAAGTTGAAAATTAGTGACTTTTTTTTTGTGACGATTTTTTTAAACTATTGTCAAAACTTATGACATTTTTTGTGACAAAAATTTCAAACTGCTGCTGAAAATTAATAATTAGTGACATTTTTTTAATAATATTTAATGAAAAATGTTATTAATTATCATAAAACCTATTGAATAATAAATTCACTACATAAAATTGTGTGCATCTACTAATTTTTCAATGCCTTGTATTTGGTCATAACAGCACCGCATAGGCACGCAACAGTTGTTGTTGTGCTTAACGCACAACATTTGCCATCCCTATATATAGAAGGTCCTATGAAATAAACGATTCAGACCATCAAAATGAACTGTGATGGACTTGGAAGATCTCTCAACTTCTCTAAAATTCAAATTTAAACTAAAAAGCAGTCAAACTCAATAATAAATTATCATTGTAGAAATACTTGAATCAGTAAGACCACGTTTGGCAGTGCAATAATTAGTAGATGCACACACAATGTGTGGAGAGGGGATCAATGGATATTGTTGTGACTAAGTTACAACAGCATGTTCTGTGCCCTGGTAGGATTTTTTTCGAGTATTTTTTTCATAATCTAAACCGTTCATATAATAGTATTCATTGAATAGATCGTTCATGAAAAAAAATAAAACTGATTGGACATCTATAGCTCCGTAATAAAAGTACACTTATTTTCTTAAAAAATAAACGGTTATCAAAATTTTGATAAATTTTTTAAAATAATTACAATATGATCATAGGATTGTAGATTTCCTATTAACTTAATTTTTTGCATAAAAAATATACTCAACGAACTCTATAATATAAATGATTCAAATGATCAGAAAAACTACCAATCTTTTCATGTAGACTCTAATCAATTATATACATTCTTTCTATTCAAATCTTTTTATCTTCTTTCTCAAATTTCAATTGTTTTCTCTTCTTCTTCTTCCTCACTCCAAAACTCCAATCTACCCCACGAAACTCACCATTATCATCAACATCACCTTTTAAAATTATATTGTTCTTGCAAATAGAAGAAAGTTTGAACATAATTAAACAACGAATGAGAGTAATAATCAAAACAGTTTTTTGAAACAACCCATTAAAGAAGAGGTAAGAATTCACATAAATATCAAAATATATTTTTTGATTTATATATATATATATATATATTTATTTACTTACATAAAAGTGAATATTAAGTCTGTTTTTTGTTATTATTGTTCGGACTTTCATAACCAAATAATTTCACTTTGTTCAGTAGTGTACAACCGAACAAAGTAAATTTGTTCGATTATGAAATTCTAAACAATAATAATGAAAACAGGTTGAATATTCGTCGTCCTTCTTTGCCGTTCTCCTCTTCCTTTGCCAGTGCCATCTTCGCCGATACCATGCTTTTTGATCGCGTTCCATGTATGTACGTGAACAAAAGAAATTTTTTTGAAAGCACTTTTAATTTTTTAATTTGTTTTATTTGAGTGTATTTCAAATGGGTAATTTATGAAAGAAATAGGTTATACTAAGAATAAATTATAATTCTAAATAATTTAATAAGATATATTAAAAAATTAAAATCACTTATATAATTTTTGGATGTAAATAGAATCCCCCATTAAGGGTGTCTTATTTTAGTGCATGGGTTGTTGCAAGAAATAATGGGTATTTACAACACTTAACTAAAAATTGGGTCCATTTAACAATATGGTGAGTCGACTTGCCAACTCTTGCCCATGTCACTCGGGAAAATTGACTCGGTGTCAAAATAAAAAACGCTAATTATATTAAATTTCTCTTTTAGCTATTAATAAATATCATTTTATGTTTATTTATAAACTTATGTATATTGAACCCTTTAATTATAAAAACAGTATAAACGCTCCCTTTTGAAGTTAGTCTGATGCATTTTATAGTTAAATGTGTCAAAATATACAAATTCATAAATAAAATAAGTTAATATTCACTAATAATTGAGGAGATAAGAAACTATTAACTAGGTCCTCGAACGACAAGTATTTTTAAAATTAAACCACTAGTCTCTTTAATTTGAGCAAAGTTTCACTTTGGTTCTTGTAATTTTAATTTGAACAATTTGATTCCTTTCGTCATGTGTTGTTAACATTTTGAATGGAAAAAAAATCACATGCAAAATTTAAAAAATCAAAATGGAATTCAAAATAAACTATAGGGAGAACCAGTATAATATATAGCCCTATAGTTTATTTTAAATTTACTTCCGTACTCTAGTTTTACACTTTTTTTTCTTTTTTCTTTTTCTTTTTTTCTTTCTTTCTATTTTTTTTTTTTTTTTTTTTTTTTTTTATGAATTCTAACAAGGGTTAAATTCATTTTACTCCATTGTGATTTAGGACTGGAGCACTTTACTTCCCTATCGTCCAAATATAGCTAGAAAGTTCCCATATGATTTTGGACTAAAGTTCTACCATTAGTTTTTTCATCCAAGTTAACGGAAAGTGCATTACACATACCACTTTTTAGAGTGGGTTTTATTTTTTGAAAAATTAGAATGAAATTAATATAACAAAAGGATAATTTTATCCCTATTTTCTCTAAACCTAAAATTAGATTACTATGTTAATTAAAATAAATTAAATAAATTAAAATATAATTAAGAATTTATCTAAAATATGAAATATAATTAATAATTTATTTAAAATATAAAATAAACAATAATTAAGAATTAAGAATTGATCTAAAAAGTAATTAAATTAACATTAGATTAACATGTTAGAAAGTATAATAAATAATTAAGAATTTAGGATTAATTGTGATCTCAAATATATTAATTAAAATTAGATTAAAAAGTTAGTAATTACAATAAATAGTTAAATATTTAGGATTAATTGCGATATAAAATATAATTAAATTAAAATTTAAGAAATATAATAAATAATTAAGAATTTATAATTAATTATGATTTAATTGAATTAATACTAGACATTAGAAATATGTGTACGAGAGACGAAAGAGAAATAAAATAACAAAAAATATAGGGTTTGGGGTATTATAGTCATTTCTTATCAATAATTAACGGCTTTTTTTTATTTTTTTTATCAGCCAAAAAGTAACTTTGTTGATGAATAAATAAACAACTATTTGAATTACAAAAGCAAAGATGGGGAAATGCAAAGAGTATCACAATAGATCTATACTATGTTGGTACTGCGTGACCTATTCAATCATATGTTAGCACATCCCCAAAATTAGTGAGAAACCAGCAATACAACCAAGAGAACAAACACAGAAGTAAAACAAAGCTATAAAAAAACAAATAGCACACTCCCTGGGCCAGTCCCATTAGCATAACACTCCTACTCAGTACATCACAGCTCCTCCCAAACACATCCTAATTTGTCTCAAGTTGAGGATGAAATCATTGGTTGTAAAATGAAAATCCTTCAAGAGTGGTTTTAACCATAGAGTTATTCTAGTTAATGGTGTTAACGGTGGTATCAGGGTTGGCCTTAAGATTTATGAAGCCTTAGGTAAGTTTTGAAAGTGAGGTCCTTCTACATATATTTTTTTAAAAAATTACAGTTAAAATAATAAGTTACCAATAATTTTTATTATTATTTAGTAGCTACGAAAAGTTTCCTTACCCATATAATTTCATATATTAAGATATGAAAAAATCATTACAAAAACTCAGAAAAGATAAAATAGTGCCATGTTTTATAGTGCAGCAAAAATCAACACAAAAAACATAATTCATTGATATCTGAGAACGAAATGATTATGTTATTGTAATATGATATCTGATAACACAATCATAATTCATACAAATCACAATCCACTAATTATTTGATAACAAAACACAAATTATTGGGAAAAAAAAAAGGGGAGAAAAAAACTAAGGCAAAATTATTCAATTAAATTATGAGAAAGAGAGAGGGCAAAAAAATTAGGGCAACCAAAATTAAAGAAAAGAAATTAGGGTAAAATTATTCAATTATAATATAATAAAAAGAGATGGCAAGAAAATTAAGATAAAGTTATTTATTCTATTAAAATCTTGACATTAGACTCTATTTGTACTCATTATATCATACATATTTGTTTGGACTAATTATATAAATTTTTAATTGGGCCTAACAATAATTATATATATATATATATATATATTTTAATTTGGTCCAACAGATTTTTTTGAACAACCTTTTAGACTAGGTCTCAAATAATAAAAAAAATTGGATTTTCAACTTTTAATATAATATAAAACAAATAAATTTGTGACCTTATTATTTTGGGCTAAAATTTGGGGCCCTAGGTGCCTTAGTGACTTTATTGTTATAGTGACTTTATTGTTAGAAGGACAAAATTTATTTTACCTCCCCTAACTCTCATGGAGTTTTGGATTAAATAAATTAAAATAAATTTTGTCCACTTTTAACAATAAGTGACAGAGTAATTACATTAAAATAAAGTTGAAAGTGTAGAGTTTAAATTGTTAAAAAAAAAAAAACTACAAGAATTAAAATGATTCTTCGTTTAGACTATAAAACTAATATAATTTATCCATTTTTAAAAATAGGTGATCAGTGTCTTCAACTGAAATATCTGGAGACGACAACATGCAATCTTATTCCCATTTCTTAAAAAAAAAAAAGGGTTGTTTATGCTACTTGAAGTCACACAGTTTGAAAGATATATTGATCATGGATTTGCATCATATTCATATATATATTCTTGAAATTCTCTACAATATTTGATTGTAACATCCTAGCTGTGTGAGACAGCATCCAACATCATGAAAATGATTCAATAGATAATGACTTTACTAGTGATTGGTTGCCGAGAAAACCAAGAAAAGAAAGGGAAATTCCGATTATTATTATTATTATTATTATTATCAGGCCATTCAATTCATATACCCTTTCTCTTTTCTATCTTTCTTGCCAACCAAATAGTGTCAAACAAACTCTATCTTCAATCCAACTTACCCAACAAAGGGGGTGTTTGCCATGAAAAATTTTAGTCTCTTTCAAGCTAAAATTCACAAAAAGATAAAATGGACTAAAATAGTTAATAAGACAAAATATCATATCAAATTCATAATCATTTCACTTTTTTTTCTCACAAACATTACATTCAATTACAAAAAAATCCAATCATCTTCCAAAACATAAAAATCTTAACCTACTAAAATAGTCAAAAACTAAAATAGCCTATTAAAATAATAACTTCCCAAACACCTACAAAGTTCATATTTTTGACAAGTATACACACCAAAGTTCTGCATTAAACTTTACAATACAAAATCATAAAAATAAGCAAAGGTATTAAGAATCTAACTCAAAACCATATAGATTTCTACTACAATCTTCTCTACCCTACTGTACAACATTTCTAAGAAATATATTCTGAATTCACAAATTAATTTTCTACCTTAAAAGAGACCTGCATATATTACTAATTAGTATACCTCATGTGTAATCATTGTTTTAAATGACACTATCAGCAATCTGATCATATAACAACCCGATATCAAACAGTATTAGTTAATATCGGTATCAGAAGGTCAAAAAAGTAGTGCTTATCGTTTGTTGTGCAGTGGATTTGATCCTGTAGGAACCTTTCGCTTCTCGGACTCAAAATCTCTATCCACCGGAGTGCTAGATGAAGCATGAAAAACTGTTTGGTTTCCAGCAGAGAGGCTGGAGATGTCCGTCGGCTGGACGGCTTGAGCAGTCGGAGAAAAGAGGAGGAGAGAGGCAACAAACAGGCAGATGTGAAAGTGATTCATATTTGAAGAAAGTGTTTTAGAGAGAGAGGAGGAGGGGGAGGTGGTGGGATTAGCTGTTGATTATATATGGACATGGTTGCTCCATATCTATAGTAGTTGAATGTGTACATTATTTTAAATATCAACAATTACCTAATAAGTTTTTAAATTTTATTGATCGATATTATCCAATATATTAATATATGATGGTAGTATTGTAATAAATTCTCATATAATTACTCAAAACTATGGTGATGGAACCTACGTTTTTGTGTGCTAATTATTTTTTAGCCATTGGATTTAACATGATATTATGTATGAAAAATGACCAATAATGATAGACTCCATTTGATTTTGATCAGAGTGTAATGAGCAACTTGGATGTGAAATTTTTGAATACTTGGATGAAACATGGGATCATAAAGTGGTGATGGCACCTAAATTTTTGTGCTAATTATTTTTTAGCCATTGAATTTAACATGATATTATGTATTGAAAATGACCAATAATGATAGACTCCGTTTGATTTTGATCAGAGTGTAATGAGTAACTTGGATGTGAAATTTTTTAATACTTGGATAAAGCATGGGATCATAAAGTGGAATGAGGTTTGGGTGGGAGTGGGGGTGGGGGTGGTGCGGGTCACAATTCAATTGGGACGGTGACATGAGGATTGAAAACAAAGATTATATACATTGGGAAAACTTGGAGGGGAAGTGAAGGCTTGATTGCGGCTTTGAATTAGTGGAAGGACCATAATCCCCTTGGGCTTTCACACTAAATTAACAAAATTTGCCAATCAAAAGGGGCAAAGCATAGATGTGCCAATTAATACATCAAGGGCATTTTGGACATCAAAAATTAAAGTCACATGCCGATGCTATTTTCCTTTTTTATGTTTTTCTTTTTGTTCTTTTTGTGAATTAGCAAAATATTGAACATTATGGGTGGGGTGGTAGTGGAGCCAAGGGAGTTTTTTTTTGTTTTTGAATTGCCGAGGGTTGTGTTGGGTATATCTTCTTAGGAGAGTATGAATCCAATTGGTTTATTAAAATATTTAATTTCGTTTGGTGTTGGTTATAATATATTTTTAATATATTATATCTAACTTTTAGAGGCTAAGTGGTTATTAATTTTTTGTTTGATAGCATTTATACTTTTGATAATATATATTGATATTGTTTTGTTTTTTCGTGGAAGTAGAGTATGAATCCAATTGGTTTATTAAAATATTTAATTTCATTTGGTGTTGATTATAATATATTTTTAATATATTATATCTAACTTTTAGAGGCCCAATGATTTTTAATATTTTGTTTGATAACAGTTAAGGTTTTGATAAAAAAGCCTAAGATTTAACAATATATATTGATATTGTTTTGTTTTTCTGTGGAAAAAAAAAAAAAAAAAAAACGGCAATCGTTTAACTTGGAGCAACCGCAGCAGTTTTTGATCATGATTTGGTAGGTTAATTTGTGAAGGTGTGGCTGTGTGTATTTGCTTGGCGCTTCACTTTGCTATTTTCATCCGAAAAAGGTTTTGCAGTGGAGATTGATTTTGGTTATTATTTTGGGTCTTTTACAATTCTGTTTCAAAGATTTTGTTCATTTATTTGGTGAGGTCGTTTCTCTTATTTATTTGTGATTATTTAAAATTCACCTACGGGTGGTCTTGTGAGACCAATTATGGCTCGTTTGTAATCGTTTGGAAACTCTTTGGTTGATAGTGGAATCAGATTTCGATCTTGTAGACATACCTCACATTAAGGGAACCACGTAAAATTCTTATGTTGCTGTTGATTTAATTTTTTCACATTAATTTTTATTTTCATTGATTGATTTACTTGTGGGAAATCATATATTTTCTTAACAACTAGTATCAGAGCTTACGGTTAATTTGGGTTTATTTTTTTTGTGTAAATCATTGGAGAGGAATGTGTGTTGTATGTCTAGCTTTAATGGAAGTAATTGGGTAACTTGAAAAACCTAAATGGAGGACCTATTATTATGTAAAGATTTATATAGACCTATTAAGGGTCATAGTGGCAAACTTAAGAGTATGAAAAATGATGTATGGAAGAAGCGTAATCGAAAAGCCGTTGGTGTTATCCATCAATGGATTGATGACAATGTGTTTCATCATGTTGCTATTGAAACTTCAGCACATAATTTATGAAAAAAAATAGAAATTCTTTATGATAGAAAATCAGCTACAAATAAAACCTTTCTGTTTCGAAACTTAGTTAATTTAAAATATAAAGAAAACAGTCATATTCTGGAACATTTGAATGAATTAAAGAGTATTGTTAACCAACTTGCTTCTATGAAAATTATTTTTGATGATAAGTTGGGCTTTGGTGTTACTTAGTTCTTTGGCCGAAAGTTAGGAGACTTTGATTGTGACGATTAGTAATTCAGCGCCTGATGAAGTTGTCACAATGAGCCAAGTCACTAATAGGTTGTTGAATGAAGAAACTAGAAGAAAATCAACGGGTTCCTCTTATTCTGAAGCATTTGTTGTGAGAGGCCAAAGCAAAATAAGGGAGAGGAGTAAGACTCCTCATGATCGTGATCAAAGCGACAAATCAAGAGATGGATCTTTTTCAAAGAAAGACACTGAGTGCTATTATTGCCATGAGAAAGGGCACATGAAGCGAGAATGCCGAAAGCTCAAGAACAAGAAGAAAATGCGTGACAAAAGTGTGGATAAAAAACAAGAAGACACAACGGCAATTACTACTGATGATGTCATGGTCGTTTATGAAAATGATTGTATCAATTTTGTGGGCCAAAAGAGCAATTAGGTGATTGATTCTGGTGCTTCTTTTCATGTGACTTCTCGAGTTGATTTTCTAACTACCTACACCAAAGGAGATTATGGTTGTGTTCGAATGGGTAATGAAGGTTTGTCCAAGATTATTTGTATGGGTGATATTTGCTTGGAAACAAATTTGGGCTGCAAGTTGTTGCTTAAAGATGTGAGGCATGTTACCGACATTCGTCTCAATTTGATCTCTACTGGGGAAACTAGATGATGAAGGCTTCAATAGCAAATTTGGCGATGAAATATGGAAGCTCACAAAGGGTTCTTTGGTGGTGGCTAAGTGCAAGAAGAGTCATACACTTTATTCGATGCAAGGAAAAATTTGTAAAGGTCATCTGACGTGACAAATCAAGAGATGGTTCTTTTTCAAAGAAAGACATTGAGTGCCATTATTGCCATGAGAAAGGGCACATGAAGCGAGAATGCCGAAAGCTCAAGTACAAGGAGAAAAAGCGTGACAAAAGTGTGGATAAGAAGTAAGAAGACACAACGATAGTTACTATCGATGGTGATCTCATAGTTGTTTGTGAAGATGATTGTGTCAATTTTTTGGGCCAAGAGAGCAATTGGGTGATTGATTTTGGTGTTTCTGTTTATGTGACTTCTCGAGTTGATTTCTTTACGTCCTACACCAAAGGAGATTATCGTTGTGTTCGAATGAGTAATGAAGGTTTGTCCAAGATTTTTGGCATGGGTGATATTTGCTTAGAAACAAATTTGGGCTGCAAGTTGTTGCTTAAAGATGTGAGGCATGTTCCTGACATTCGTCTCAATTTGATCTCTACTGGGGAAACTAGATGATGAAGGCTTCAATAGCAAATTTGGCGATGAAATATGGAAGCTCACAAAGGGTTCTTTGGTGGTGGCTAAGTGCAAGAAGAGTCATACACTTTATTCGATGTAAGGAAAAATTTGTAAAGGTGCTGTCAATACACTTGAAAATGATACTTCTACTGAATTTTGGCACAAGCGGCTTGGCCATACAAGTAAAAAAGGGCTACAAGTTTTGTTCAAGAAAGAACTTCTACCTGGTTTAAAAGGTACATACTGGGGAAACTAGATGATGAAGGCTTCAATAGCAAATTTGGCGATGAAATATGGAAGCTCACAAAGGGTTCTTTGGTGGTGGCTAAGTGCAAGAAGAGTCATACACTTTATTCGATGTAAGGAAAAATTTGTAAAGGTGCTGTCAATAGGGTGTCTACAGATACTTCTACTGAATTTTGGCACAAGCGGCTTGGCCATACGAGTGAAAAAGGGCTACAAGTTTTGTTCAAGAAAGAACTTCTACCCCGTTTAAAAGGTACATATCTTAAAACTTGTGTTCATTGTTTGGCAGGTAAACAATATAGAGTTTCTTTTCGTAAAAATGTTGCTTCTAGAAAAGAAAATGTTTTGGAGTTGATTCATTTGGATGTTTATGGTCCTTTGAAAGTTAGAAAACATAGTGGTGTACTTTATTTTGTTATTTTCATTGATGATTATTCAAGGAAAGTTTAGGCTTTTATACTAAAATCTAAAGATCAAGTTCTAGATGTATTTAAGCATTTTCAGGCCATGGTTGAAAGAGAAACAGGGTAGAAATTGAAGTGCATCTAAACAGACAATGGTGATGAATACATTGGGCCATTTGATGAGTATTGTCGCAGCCAAGATATTCGGCACCAAAAGACAGTTAAGAAGACTCCTCAACAAAATGGCGTTGCCAAGAAGGTGAACTGCACCATTGTGGAAAGAACAAAGTGTCTGCTTTTACATGCTAAATTGCTAAGATCCTTTTGGGTTAAGGCAATGAGGGCTACGGTTGACGTGATCAATTTGTCTCATTCCTATCCTTTGAATGGTGATGTTCCTGAAAGAGTTTGGATCAACAAATATGTGTCATATGAGCACTTGAGGATGTTTAGTTGCCAAGCTTTTGTTCATGTTCTAAAGGATGAAAGGTCCAAGCTTAATAGCAAGTCAAGACAATGCATTTTTCTTGGCTATGGACGTAATGAATTTGGTTATAAATTGTGGGATCTGGTCGACAAGAAAGTTATTCGAAGCTGTGATGTTGTGTTTCTTGAAGACCAAACAATTAAAGATTTTGGCAAAGGTGATCAACCGGAGCCAAAAACTAATGATCTCATTGACATGGATCCATCTCCTTCATCTTCGGTGGATGATGAAAATAGGGGAGATGTGCAGTCACCTATTAAAGATGTGGAAGATGATGCTAATCCTAATGAAGTTGAGCTAGAAATTGAGGAAGAGCATCCAACTTAAGAACCGACACCACAACTTGAGTTGAGGAAATCTACAAGGGACCGATAACCTTCGAGAAAGTGTCCTCCCAATGAATTTGTATTGATTTCCGATCAAGGGGAGTCCGAGAGCTACCAAGAAGCAATTGAGTATGCAAAGAAAGATTATTGGAATAAGGCCATGAAAGAGGAGATGAATTCCTTGCTTAAAAATCAAACTTATGATCTAGTGAAGTCCTAAGTTGAGGAAAATTTTGAAAAATAAGTGGGTTTTCAAATTGAAGAATGATGGCAAGAATTTGAAGTACAAAGCATGTCTTGTTGTGAAAGGCTTTGGGCAAAAGAAAGGTATTGACTTTGATGAGATTTTCTCGCCGATTATGAAGATGTTTTCCATTCGGGTTGTATTTGGCATGGCCGCAAGTATGAACCTTGAAGTTGAGCAACTTGATGTGAAGACTGCATTTCTTCATGGTGACCTTGAAGAAGAAATTTACATGGAGCAACCGGAAGGTTTTGTAGAGAAAGGGAAGAGAAATTTGTTTGCAAATTGAATAAAAGTTTGTATGGCCTCAAGCAAGCCCTGTAGCAATGGTACAAAAATTTGACTCTTTCGTAATGAATAATGGTTTTCCTAAAACCATTTCGGGCCATTGTGTGTTTGTGAAAAATTTTTCGAATGGCAAATTTATTATTCTTTTGCTTTGTGTTGATGACATGTTAATTGTGGGTCAAGATTATACTATGATTAACAAGTTAAAATTAGAGTTGAGTATGTCGTTTGCTATGAAATATTTGGGGCCGACAAAGCAAATATTTGGTATGAAAATTGTTCGTGATCGCAAAAAATGACTGATTTGGTTGTCTAAAGAAAGCTACATTGAAAAAGTTCTTGAGAGGTTCAACATGAATAAAGCAAAGTCGGTTGGTTGTGCGCTTGCGGGTCACTTCAAGCTTAGTTCGAATCAATGTCCTACAAGTGAAAAAGACAAGGAAGAGATATTGAAAATTCTTTATGCTTCAGCGGTTGGTTCTTTAACGTACGCCATGGTTTGTACAAGGCCGGATATTGCTCACGCTGTTGGTGTAGTGAGTCAGTTTCTCTCTAAACCGGGTAAAGAACATTGGGCAATAGTAAAATGGATTCTAAGGTATCTTCGAGGGACTTCGAAGGTGTGTTTGTGTTTTGGAGATGGTAAGTCGATGCTTGATTAGGTCACGGATTCTGACATGGCCGGTGATGTTGATTCTAGGAAATCCATTTCAGGGTATTTGATGACATTTGCAGGGGGAGTTGTGGCAACTCCAATGCTCACCGAGTCTAGTAAAAATAGGAAATGAATTTAGGAGTCTCGATTCAATTCAAAGAAAAGATAGGTACACCCATGTGCACTTTTGAACATACACTTATAGAGTGAGTAAGTGTGTCGAGTCCACGCACATGTCCATACACTCACTCTCTCTATGAGTGTGTATTTGGAAGTGTAAACATGTAATCGGAGCAAAGTTTTTGGGTGAATAATTGTAGCAAAGTTGTTCAATTAATATCATTAAAATTTGGAAACACCCATCTTGAAATTAGTTAATGACATCTTGAGTTCGAATTTATTAAAATTGAATATATCAACTTTGCAATGAAATTGATCCATTATTATACTAACTTGTACTTATTTCGGTAAACTAAACTATTCATTTTACATAATTAATTAAGAAAATTATCTATATAAAAAATCAAGTTGATCCAATATCGATCATCATACTATTAAACTATTTTTGTTTATATAGTTTTAAAAATAGACCATCCATGTATTATAACATAGGGGAATTTATCAGAAAGTCCCCTATGGTGAAATTGTATTCCATTTGGTCCCACGAATATTTTGTTTGATTGGACAGTCCATGATAGTAGAGATATCTTACTGATAACTCCTTTTTTGAATTACATTGTTATGTGGGGGACAAATATGCCCTCACATCAATTATGGGCTGTTATGTTTTCATTTTTTTATATGTAATCACATGTTTGGTGGAGCAGGTGTAGATGTGATAGTGTATTCCATTGGTAACAACAATTAGTTTCTTATTTGATGATGTGAATAATGAACCCTAAATTTTTTAATTTAATAGTTTCTTATTTGATGATGTGAATTATAACAACAATTAGTTTGCAGGCATTTTGAACTGCACTTCCTCTTGGATAACGGCGGCCGACCAACCGACGACGGGTTCGTAATCTGAAACAAATAAAATTGACGTGAACAATGTTTGGAAGGAATCCATCAGATCGACGATCATTTTGTACTCTTCAAGAAGATCGACGAGGATGGTCCTTTTTTGGAAGGAATTCGGTGTACCACGTCGGTATCATCGAGGATACTCCAGAAGCTTGTTGGGATGGGCAACCGATAAAGGAATGGTTCCGGTAAACTCGTTATGAGACAAATGCAACTTCTTGAGAGAACCCATCCCCATAAACGCATCGTCTGGAATCTGACCTGAGAAATGGTTATGAGACAAGAACAAGGACTTGAGGGATCCAAGTTTCTTGAAATCTGGTAATCCACCTTCAAAATTGTTGTTCATGAAGCTGATAGTGCGAAGGTGGGGCCAGGAGGAGAAGGGAATCGACATCGATATTGCCAGCGAGGGCCGTGTTCTCCAATTCCAAACCCCAGATTGACGTGAACAATGGGCACAAGATGATCATCAATCCGGCAGTTCGGTGTACCACGTCGGCATCGTCAGATCGACCCAAAAATAAAGTACAAGACGATGATGAAGGAATCGGGCAGATCGACGTGAACAATGGGTTCTTGGGCACAAGCAGTGAAATCGACGATGATGGTTAGATCGACTCGAAATCAGAGTACAAGACGATGATGAAGGAATCCGGCAGATCGACGTGAACAATGGGTTTCTGGGTACAAGCAGTGAAATCGACGACGATGGTCCTTCTTTGGATGAAGATTTGCTTGAAGAGTACAAGATGATGAAGTTCAGTTTCAATTGGTGAGTTTGATTTTGATTATTGGTGCTTTAGCTTGTAGCCTTGCAATTCCCAGATTTAGGAACAAAAAGATTGTATGAACTTGAATTGTAGAAGTGCGAACTCATGATTTTGGTTCTGATTTCGGGTTGTGAAAAATTTGAAATAGAAATTCGAAACCATTTCAGTGTGTCTTATTTTGCGTTTTCACATCACGTACGAAACAACACTATGACGTTACCACGCTTCATTTCTACGCGTGTTACAAACCTACCAAATTAAAAAAAGGTATTAGTGCGCTTTTCCGATCAACGTGACACACAAACACTCATTCACCTTCCCTAGACAACCCACGCCAATCAACCAATAATACTAGTAGTGGCAAAATAGTCAACAAACAAATTAAGGGACTATTCAGTCACCAAGAAAATATTTAGGACCTTATGGATTACAAGTCCACAAAATGGGATTTACTGGTCAATTCCCCTATAACATATATGTGATTTAATTATATAATTATTTATGTCAAATCAATTTAATTTTTGTATGCATATTCTTCTCAGCTTGTCATATAAGATGAATGGTTTATAACATGTAGCTAGTGACAGTGAGTTGAGTCAAAATGCCTAATCATATGCTTAGTTCATTAAAATTGAAAAAAAAAAAAATACACTAGATGTTTTAACTAGCAATCATTATATACCTAGTGAGTTAGAAATGCTTTAAGGAGTCATTGTAGCACTTCACAAATTTAAGAGCTTAGGGAGGATGTTGGAGATGAAAATTCAGAAAAAAAATGTGCTGTTGGAAATATTCGAATGAATTGAAAATTTAAATAACTTATAGTAGGGCAAGGCCTTTTTTTTAAAAAAAAAAAAAAAAATCTCATATCCTATTTCTTAACTCAGAAATGCTATTTGATTTTTCTCGATAATGTGTTTATATGGTGAAAATTAAATAGGTGAAACGTAAATCTAAATATAGAATTGAGTAAATTTTTTTAATCCGTATTACTGTTCTTGAAAATGTAAAAGTTACCTAAATACTTGGATAAGCATTATCGTCTGTAGCGATCCCAGTTTTGACCATTTTTTCATGTGTTTGCCACTTCGCTGAGTATGTCGGGGATCGAGCTGCCCGGTCAACTCGCGGGGGTCTAGGGGGCCAGTGCCCTGGCGGGAATCGAGCTACCCGATCAGCACGCGAGGGTCCAGGGGGCAGTGCCCCTTGGCGGGGATCGAGCTGCCCGGTCAGCTCGCGGGGGACCAAGGAGCAGCGCCCCGTGGCGAGTCTGAGGGCAGCGCCCTGGTGGGGTCGAGGGGTAGCGCCCCCAAAGCAAAAATGCAAAATGCATTCAAAGTTGCTTGTCCGTTCGAGCGAAGCTTTTTGTGCTCGAGCGAGAAGTGCGTCTGAAAAACTTCTGAAGCTAGGTATTTTACGCTCGAGTGAGAAGTCCTTCGCTCAAGCGAGCCTGGCGTATATCAGTTACCAGCAGCGCCGTTTTGCTTCACTTTTGATTTCCTTTTCACTCAAAAACCCTAAATCTGCAGCTCCTCTCTCTAGAAGTCACCTTCTCTCTTTAATTTCTCCAAATCCATTGGGATTTAGGCCTAAGTTCTTCACCAAAGTTGGTCATCACCTTGAGGGCTTTGTTGTGTACGGTGGAGATCGAGTTTCGACATCATAAATTTTTTGGTTTCATCTCAATTTTTCTTCAAAGCTTGAGGTATAGATTTTCTTAGAGTTATATATATATTTTTGCAAGATCTAGATGATTTTCAAAATCATCCTTCAGTAGCTTTGAAAATTGATTGTTGATTCAAGAAGTTGAGTGATTTTGAAAGTGGGTTTGTCTCTTGTTCTTTTAAAAGGTTTTGATCTTCATTGATTGAAGAAAAGATGATTTTAGAAAGTTTTCTTTCAAAAGATTTGAGTTGTATAGTTTTGGTGAGAAAACCTAGAATTTGGAGATTTTTTTTTAAAAGAGATTGAAAATCCATGTATGATATTGTTATATTTATTTTGTGTGCCAAAATAAATGGATGTTTGGAAATTTTCTTATTTATATTTATATAAATGATGAATTTTACGGAATATGAGAATTGTTGTTCATTTTGGAAATTATTGTTCAAAACGTTGAAATAGTCTTAAAATGACTAATTGTTGAGGATACTTGAGAAGAGGGAATTGTGTTATTCCTTGGATGAAGAATTAGAATAAAAGTATTTATATTCATCTTGTGTTATTGGCATATCAATTCATTTGATTACATTAAACTTTGAAAGGTGATTTGAAAACTTGCATTGAGAAAAGAATGTTGAGAAACAAGTTTCCATGAATTGGTTTTGGGGTAAATACGGTGGTAAGTCTTGACAGGTAGTATAGATGAAATTGAATAGGTGTCGAGCTTTCCAGTTAATACTGGTAAAAATGACAGATTGTAAGTATCGAGCCTTCCAGTCAATGCTGGTAAAAATGACAAATTGATAGTACTTGTATAGTCTACTTGTAGACTCCGACCTAGGGATTACTAAAGTCGTATTTGCCATTCTTGAAAGGAATTGTTAAGTTTTGAAGAATTGAAATTGTATGACATCATTGAGCATGATGGTTTTCAAAGATGAAGATGTGATTTTCTTTCAAAAGGGTATAGCATGGCATGTGTATTTTATCTCTTGAGACTTGTATAAAATGTATATACTTTGTTAAGGATTTCTTACTGGGCTTTATGCTCATCCTACGGGATTTTTGTGCAAGAAAAGATGTGGTGATGCTGCCTAACTAAAGACGAGGAAATGTTTGTTGAGAGTACGGGATTCTCATTTTGCAGTGACTCTGTATGTAAGCTAAGAGCTGTATGTATGTGGGTTTGAATAACCGTTTTGTGTAACCAGGCTCAAGCCTTGGAAACTTGTAAATCATTAGGGGTATTTATTTGTTTATTTACTTGTTGTTGGATTAATGTATTGTTGCATGAAGAACTATTGTATCATGCAATGTAAGTTTAGAGATTTACATTCGGTTTTTCTTGAAAGAGCCATGATTGTTGTATTATCATTTGCGCTAGAAATTTGGGACGTTACAACTTGGTATCAGAGCTACCGGGTCTGAATACTTAGAGCTCGTGGAAAGTGGTTGTTTAACCACAATGAGATTATTTAGCATGCTTAGGAAGTGTTATGCATTTTGTGACTATGTGATAACATTCTTATGTGACTAAATAGGTATGGGACTGGCCTTTTGCGATGTTATTTGCGCCTGTTAAATTTCTTGAGGTCTCATTAGAAGGGTACTTGATCAATACTTACTCTACTAAGAATTCTTGGCTTTTCGTGGGACGGATTTCATCGTAAAAGAACAGCCCGTATGTTTACATGACTACGTACTTATGTGGAGTGAAATTGAACTGTATATATGGTAGAGAAATATATAGAATTTTTGTAGTCGAACGTGTGAGTCAAGTTACGAGCACATATGAGTTAATGTGCTAAATTATTTCTCTTGTGTCCTTTATTAGGATGTCAGGAAGGAGTCAAGCCCGTGGTGGTAGAGGCGACAGGCGTGGTAGGGCTCGCCGAGGTGTGCATGAGGTACCGGTCCATAGGTTTTCGGTGCAAGAAGAAGGGTTCGACCAAGCTAATATGGTCGAGTAAGTAGGCCAAGCTAATGTGGCCGAGCAGGTGGGACAAGCCGGTCAAACCGCAATAGGAGCCCTAGCTCGAGAAATGGCAGGGGCTTTAAGAGAGTCTATGAACTTGTTGAGGGTGGAGAATCAAGCCCGAGAGAACACCATGGAGTCAAGGGTGAGTTTCCTTTCTAGAGAGTTCTTGCGGGCCAAACCGGATGAGTTCCATGGTGGTCCCGAGCCCAAGAAAGCGGATGAGTGGCTTGAACAAACTGTGAAGACATTTGAAATGCTTCACATCGGAGACAGTGAACTAAGAGTGACTCTAGCGAGTTACTACCTTAAGGGAGATGTGGGTCAATGGTGGAAATATGCCAAGGGTAGAGTGGAGCCGACATGGGAAGCCTTTGCCGTTGCTTTCCAAGATAAGTACATACCTCTCACCGCTAGGGAGAGATTGAGGCAAGAGTTTAAAGACCTCAAACAACTCGACATGCCCGTGACCAAGTTTGAGGCGGTCTTCTCTAGTTTGTCTAGATTTGCACCAGAGTTGGTGGCAACGGAAGAGCGCCGTTGCATTGAATTTGAAAAGAAATTAAAAACAAAAATTATGTTCAAGCATGTTGGAAATATGATTCGGGAATATGATCGTCTTGTGGAGACGGCGACACACATAGAAATTTCCATACAAGCCAAGGAGGAGAGGCTTCAGAGTTCGAGGTCTAGGAGCCAAGAGTCTCAAGGAGACTATAGGCAGAACAAGAAAAGTAGGAACACCTATCCATCCCAGTCCCAACCACAGCAGTCTAGATTCACTTTTCCTTTGCTTAGTGTGGATCCGGAAAAAAGTGCATCGAGTAGCTTCTCGTGTTTCAAGTGTGGCCAACTGGGTCACAAAGCCTTCTCATGCCCACAGAAAGGAGGAGGGAAGTTAATATTACCACCACCTAACCGATCTCAAAGTCAGTCTCAGTCTCAGAATAAAGGTCAAGGGCTTAATTGTTATCAGTGTGGTCAGCCAGGACATATGAAGAGAACTTGCCCACAGTTGGAAGGCACATCTGGCGCACCAAGGTTGAGGCAGATTCAGAGCCACCAGCAGGCTCAATTAGTCCACGCTTCGCGAGTTAATCATGGAGCCACTTCGGCTCAGCCAGTACAACAGGCCTATGCTCCGAGAGGGGAGTAAGTTAATCAGGGGCCACAAGGGCGTGTGTATGTTGTTACCGTACCAGAGTAGTTACCAGAATCCTTAGTTATAAGAGGTATTTTTGTTGTGTGTAATTCTTTGACTAATGTATTGATAGACACGGGTGCGTCTCATTCATTTATATCTACTGCATTTGCTTCTGCATTGGGGTTAGAGGTAGCACGGTTAGTGCCTCCACTCAGAGTAGAGTCACCTGTTGGAGGTACAATTGATTTAGACCGAGGTTGTCGTGATTGTGAAATAGAAGTTGCCGGGCGTCGATTTCAGTTTGCTTTTGTATTGCTAGATATGTCGAGTTTTAATGTCATTTTAGGCATGGGTTGGTTGTGTTCTTATCAAGCGATGATTGATTGTTACCGTCAGAGAGTTACGGTGTGCACTTCGGGTGGTGATTGTTTCTATTTTCTGGGGAACCGAGTTGATGGAGCCTTGTCGCCAGTTGTTGACCATCGTAGTAGGAGCAAACTTAGTGGCCTTCTTGCAACTCTCTTGGATAGTGAGAGTGATGAGGCTCATATTGAGTTACCAAGGATAGTTTGTAAATACCCGGATGTCTTTCCAGAAGATCTTACTAGTTTACCATCTCACCAGGAGATCGAATTCTCTATTGAATTAGTGTTTGGCATGGCATTGATTTTCATGTCACTGTATAGATTTGCACCCGCCAAATTGCATGAGTTGAAGATTCAACTCTAAGAACTTTTAGACAAGGGCTTCATTCACCCTAGTACATTGCCTTAGAGAGCACCGGCTCTCTTTGCAAAGAAGAAGGATGGGTCATTGCGGTTATGTATTGATTACCGCAAGTTAAATAGAGTTACAGTTAAGAACAAGTATCCTCTACCCAAAATAGATGATTTGTTTGACCAACTTGGAGGGTCTCGTTGCTTCTCAAGAATAGATTTGAAGTCGGGGTACCATCAGTTGAGAGTCCGAGAGGAGGACATTCAGAAAACGACCTTTCGTACTCGTTATGGCCACTATGAATTCCTTGTAATGCCTTTTGGGTTGACCAATGCACCGGCTTCCTTTATGGATTTGATGAACATAAGTTTTCAGCAATACTGGGACCATTTTGTGGTCGTCTTTGTGGACGACATCTTGATCTATTCAACCTCTGAAGAGGAACACGAAACTCACTTGCGAGTAGTGCTAGATTTACTTAGTGAGCACCAATTGTATGCCAAATTTGAAAAATGCGAGTTTTGGTTAACAGAGGTGAAGTTTTTAGGGCATGTAATGTCTAGAGAGGGAGTGACTATGGACTTCTCAAAGATAGATGCCGTACAGGATTGGGAACAACCTAAGAATATTTTTGAAATCTGGAGTTTCTTGGGATTAGCGGGGTATTACCGACGTTTTGTAAAGGACTTCTCTAGACTAGCTGCACCTTTGACTAGTTTGACTAGAAAGGGTATCATATTTGTGTGGAGTGAGGCGTATGAAAAGTCATTCCAAGAGCTTAAAACTAGATTGACTACCGCACCGGTTTTGATAATTTCGGAAAGGGGTTTGAATTACACTGTCTATTGTGATGCGTCTGGGGATGGACTTGGTTGTGTCTTGATGCAAGAGGGAAAAGTTGTGGCCTACGGTTCACGACAATTGAAAACTCATGAGAAAAATTACCTCACCCATGATCTAGAATTAGTAGCGGTGATTTTTGCTTTGAAAATTTAGAGGCATTACTTGTATGGTGAGAAGTTTGAGGTTTTCTCCGATCATAAGAGTGTAAAGTATTTGTTTTCTCAAAAAGACTTGAATTTACGACAACGGAGGTGGATGGAATTTATGGAGGATTATGACTTTGAGTTACATTATCATCCGGGGAAGGCCAATGTGATGGCCGATGCTTTGAGTCGAAAATCTGTAAGTAGTTTGGCAAGTGTGGCCATTCGGGAATGAGATATACTAGATATTATTGGCAAGTTTGATTTGCACTTAGGTGAGTCCGGAGAGAGTGCTACCTCGTTTACTTTGAATGCTCAACCTACCTTGATTAGTAAGGTCATAGAGGCACAACGAGGACACCGTGATGCGGAATCAATTCGTGTTAAGATTTCCAATGGGAAGGAAGAGAGAGGTTTGAACGTTCACTCGGATCTGAATGTATGTTACCTAGACCATTTTTTTGTACCAGAATCTTGTAGAGAGGAAGTACTTCGGGACTTCCATCACTCAAGCCATGCGGTACACCCAGGGAGGCACTAAAATGTATCATGATCTTAGTCGTCAGTTTTGGTGGAGGGGTATGAAGCGAGATGTCGCTTTATTTGTATCGAAGTGCCTAACTTGTTAACAAGTGAAGGCCGAACACCAAAGACCAGCGGGTTTGTTACAACCCTTACCGATAGCCGAATGGAAATGGGAGTATGTTATCATGGATTTTATAGTTGGGCTTCCTAGAACACAATGAGGCAATGATGTCGTTTGGGTGATTGTTGATAGGTTGACTAAGTCTACCCATTTCATTTGGATGTGCACCAGCGACTCAGTTGAACGCTTGGCAGAATTGTACATTAGGGAGATAGTTCGACTTCTTGGAATCTCTATGACTATTGTGTCGGATAGGGATCCTCGTTTTACTGCCCGGTTATGGCAAAGCCTTCAAGAGGCATTGGGAACTAAGTTGACTTTTAGCACTGCTTATCATCCTCAAATCGATGGACAGTTGGAACGTACTATTCAGATTTTGGAGGACATGTTTAGAGCTTATGTCCTTGATTTTAAGGGGCCTTAGGAAAGGCACTTACCATTGATTGAGTTTGCTTACAACAATAGTTACCAAGTTAGTATTGGGATGGCACCATTTGAGGCCTTGTATGGCCGACCTTGTAGATCATTGGTTTGTTGGGCCGAAATGGGTGATGCATCGTTACTGGGTCCAGAAATTGTTAGAGAGACAACCAAGAAAGTTATTCTTATTCAGAAGAGGTTAGCTATGGCCCAAAGCCGACAAAAGAGTTATGCCGATAAGAGGAGACGACCTTTATCTTTTGAAGTTGGTGACCATGTGTTTCTAAAAATCTCACCAAGGCAGGGTTTGAAGAGATATAGTAAAAGTGGTAAATTATCTCCAAGGTTCATTGGGCCTTTTGAGATCTTAGAGCGAATTGGGGAAATGGTATACCAGTTAGCTTTATCGCCACAACTTTCGGGAGTTCACAACATATTTCATGTATCTATGCTTAGGAGGTATGAACCCCACCCTTCTCATGTTCTTGATTGGGTTGACTTGTAGGTAGATGAGGATGCCTCTTACGAAGAACGACCGGTTCAAATATTAAATACCCGGGGAGCAAGTGCTACGGGGCAAAACTATACCATTGGTAAAGGTGTTGTGGAGACACCATGGGGTTGAAGAATCAACGTGGGAACGAGAGGCGGAAGTCCGCTCCAAATATCCGGATTTGTTTGAAAATGCTTAAGTTGCTTTTCTTTATAATATTTCCTAGTGTTGAGGGAAACGTATTTAAAATTGTTAATCACATATTGATATGTGCGTTATTGTTTTAAGCATAAGGTTGTCGAGAGTTGCCATTACTTTTTAGGAAATTTCATGTTTATGCGTATTTGGGAGGTTGTTGTTAATGAGAAAACCATGGTGGAAGTGGTAGAATTTGGTTGAGAGTTAGTATTGTGATTTGAAAATGAAATAGTGTGGTTTTGTTCGCTAGAAACCCCTTTGTTTGAGTAGTTTGATTTGAAATTTCGATGACGAAATTCTTTAAGAGGGGAAGGTTGTAGCGATCCCGGTTTTGACCCTTCTTTCATATTTTGCCACTTCGCTGAGTATGTCGGGGATCGAGCTGCCAGGTCAGTTCGCGGGGGACCCAGGGGCCAGCGCCCCTTGGTGGGTTTGAGGGCAGCGCCCTGTAGACGTCCCTGAACGCTCCCGGGAGGGTGAGTCCCGTTCTGTTCATTTTGGGGTCACTTCAGCTCAGGACTCTCAAATTTGTCACGGTTTTAAATCTGAACCAAAGAGTCCAAATCCGGCAAATTGTTTTGAGAAAACAGATTTTTGAAAGAAGTGCCAAACATGGACTGCTTTGCCAGTTACATTATCATCCGGGGAAGGCCAATGTGATGGCCGATGCTTTGAGTCGAAAATCTATGAATAGTTTGGCAAGTGTGGCCATTCGGGAATTAGATATGCTAGATGTTATTGGCAAGTTTGATTTGCACTTGGGTGAGTCCGGAGAGAGTGCTACCTTGTTTACTTTGAATGCTCAACCTACCTTGGTTA
>NW_021026168.1:211357-237760 GCF_004153795.1 Camellia sinensis
TTTTTTTATTTATTTATTTTTATTTCAAGTTTGATTTTTGTAATCAAACATATTCTCTCCTTTTCTTTATTTCTTTATATTCTTGTTGTTAATTTGTACACAACAGAATTTAATCTTTTTAAATACAGTGAAGATTGTCCTACATATTTCAGTCTTAGTTCTTAAGTAAGCTCATTCTGCAAGTAAACACATATATTTTTATTTTTCACAACTGATCACACAAGCCCCTCAAGAATCTCTCTCTCTCTGAAAAAGGGATTTTTCAGTTCTTACAACTAACTACATAACGCCACTCAAGCCGGTTCTAAATATGGCGAAGGAGATGAAAAAGTTTAAGGTAATCTGTGTGTATAGTTCATCGAAGGGGATGTGATTAAAGCCTATTACATAAGAGTCGTCATAATGGTAACCCTACTTATATGACTGGAGATCCCAAGAACTAAGTTCAAAGGGACAACTAAGTTATGTATGGCTCGCCCGAAATCACCAAGGGATTAAAATTCCTACCCATTCCTATGGTGAGAGTGATATCTGCAACATATGTTGTATCTTATGAATTGTGGAAAGGTCGACCACCTTGTTTAATTTAATTCTGTTTTTATTTGTTTATTTAATCAGATTTTAATTTTGTTTTTGTAACAAAATAAAATCTGTTTTTATTTATTTTTTTTTTTTATTTCGAGTTTGATTTTTGTAATCAAACACAAAGCAGGTGAAGAAGCAGAATGGCTTCGTCATTTCTTAGAAGACATTCCAATGTGGCCAAAACCTGTGCCAGCTATTTGCATTCATTGTGATAGTCAATCTGCAATAGGCAGGGCACAGAATCATATGTATAATGGTAAGTCACTTCCTTTGGTATTGTTTCCTTATTCTCCACAGCAAAATGGAATTGCTGAAAGGAAGAATAGAACTCTAAAAGAAATGATGAATGCCATGTTACTAAGTTCAGGTTTACCACAGAACTTGTGGGGGGAAGCAATATTGTCTGCTAATTATGTTCTTAATAGAATACCCCACAAGAAAACTAAAAGCATTCCTTATGAATTGTGGAAAGGTCGACCACCTTCCTACAAATACTTAAAAGTGTGGGGGTGTTTGGCAAAAGTTGAAGTACCTGTTCCTAAAAAGACTAAAATTGGACCAAAAACAGTAGATTGTGTGTTTATTGGTTATGCTCAGAATAGTAGTGCATATCGGTTTCTGACTTATAAATCAGATATACCTGATATAAATGTGAACACTATTATAGAGTCAAGGAATGCTGTGTTTTTTGAACATGTCTTTCCTTACAAGAAAGGACAGGAATTAAGTTCACAAAAAAGAACTTATGATTGTACACAAAGTCAAGAGACTACTGATAATCAAACACAAGAGACTAGTAATGGTCTCGACCAACAGGATTTAATTGATGATGAACCAAGATGAAGTAAGAGAGCAAGAACATCAAAATCCTTTGGCCCAGATTTCCTAACATACCTGTTAGAAAATGAACCTCAAAGCTTTAAGGCAGCAATGACAGGTCCTGAAGCACCTTTGTAGAAAGAGGCTATTAATAATGAAATTGAATCCATTATGCAAAATCATACTTGGGAATTGGTGGATCTTTCACCAAGTTCTAAACCTCTTGGATATAAATGGATATTCAAGAGAAAAATAAAAGCAGATGGTTCAATAGACAAGTATAAAGCAAGACTTGTAGTAAAAGGTTACAGACAAAAGGAAAGTCTGGACTATTTTGACATATATTCCCCTGTGACAAGAATAACATCCATTCGCATGCTTATTGCTATAGCAGCGTTGTTTAATTTAGAAATATATCAAATGGATATTAAGACAGCTTTCTTAAACGGTGATCTAAATGAAGAGATCTATACGGAGCACCTCGAAGGGTTTGCAGTGTCGGGGCAAGAAAAGAAAGTTTGTTGGCTTGTAAAGTCTCTTTATGGATTAAAACAAGCACCTAAGCAATGGCATGAAAAATTTGACCATGCAATGCTTACTAATGGGTTTAAGATAAATGAATATGACAAATGTGTCTATGTTAAAAATACTGACCAAGGATATGTCATAGTTTGTCTTTATGTGGATGACATGCTTATCATTGGAAGCAGTCAAAACATGATCAAACCAACTAAGCAAATGCTTAACAGAAGATTTAATATGAAAGATATGGGGGTCACAGATGTTATATTAGGAATGAAAATTACTAAAACATCTGACGAATATGCGTTATCTCAATCTCATTATATTGAGAAAATTCTTGATAAATTTATCAAGGATGATTTGAATGTAACTAGAACACCTGTAGACATCAGTCTTTATTTATCAAAAAATAAAGGTGATGTAGTGTCTCAGTTAAAATATTCCTAAATCATTGGAAGCCTAATGTACCTAATGAATTGTACTCGTCCTGATATAGCTTATGCTATTAGTAAATTGAGTAGGTACACTAGTAACGCCGGAGAAGACCATTGGAAGGCGATCATTCGGGTTCTTAGATATCTAAGATTCACCCGTGATCATGGTTTGAACTTTACTCGATATCTAGTAGTACTCGAAGGTTATTGTGATGCCAATTGGATATCAGATACTAAAGATTTAAAATCCACTAGTGGATATGTCTTTACTCTGGGAGGCGCTGCTGTTTCTTGGAAGTCCACGAAATAAACATGTATTGCACGTTCCACAATGGAATCTGAGTTCATTACTTTATATAAAGTAGGAGAAGAAGCAAAATGGCTTCGTCACTTCTTAGAAGACATTTCAATGTGGCCAAAACCTGTGCCAGCTATTTGCATTCATTGTGATAGTCAATCTGCAATAAGCAGGGCACAGAATCATATGTATAACGGTAAGTCACGACATATTCGTCGTCGACATAATACCATAAGGCAATTGTTGTCAAATGGAATAATCTTAATAGATTATATAAAATCTAAAGAGAATATTGCAGATTCATTAACAAAAGGTTTGACAAAAGAGCTAGTGTATAGTTCATCGAAAGGGATGGGATTAAAGCCTATTACATAAGAGTCATCATAATGGTAACCCTACTTATATGATTGGAGATCCCAAGAACTAAGTTCAAAGGGACAACTAGGTTATGTGTGGCTCGCCAGAAATCACTAAGGGATTAAAATTCCCTACCCATTCCTATGGTGAGAGTGATATCTGCAACATGTGTTATCGGCAGGGGCATAAGGATAAGCTTTGCTCTTAATGATTACTTATATCTTGATCAAGGCATAAAATCAAGACGAGTATAAGGAGATACTTACAATAAGAATCACCTATATGAGTGTCGAACTAGGGCCGGTTCTATGAGAATGAAAAAGGCTAAATTCTCTAGAAACACTCATGAAAACCAGGAGCGTTCAAGGCCAAAATGAACACAACAGTGAGAACCACGATGTGTTAGAAGATATTTTGTGTGAAATCTATTGTCTTGGCTTACACAAACGGCTGAACAATTCAAGGCATCGCGTCCATTGGTTAGCCAGTAAGTCCGATAGGTTATCACTAGGGAAGGTTCAAAGCCGAAAACTACCTATCCACTCATATGAAATAAGTTGAGTGGAGTTCAAAACAATTAGTTGCTTTTTGTACATTTTCTCGGTAAACAAACAGAGGAATTAAGTGAGAAAGAAAGAAACTCAAAAAATTTTCCTATCTTTGGTCAATTATTTAGGTGGGACCCGTATGCCAAAGTTGGCGGGTCGAAGTGGTAACGTGTTCTATGCCGCGTTGTGATTCACGTGGTATATTTGGTTGCTCAAAACCATTATCGAGTGAATGGGAAATTGAAGCCAAAGTGTGCTCCATAGTAATGGAGTTTTTGTGAAAATTCCTTAAGGTTGGAAAATGGCTTGTCCCACATTGATTTGGTGGGAAGTTTTGAATGTGTTTATAAGGCATGGGATTGAAACTTGGGGTGTGCCCCAAGCGGTACCCAAGTTTTGTAGAGAGTGAGGTTATGGGCAAAATGGGCTTGATCCATTGGACCCAAAAATCACCACACACGCGCCGCCGCCCATCCGGTCGGGCGGACTGGACCTGGGCTTGGGCGCGGGTGTGTGGTGTGTTGGGCTTATTCGGCCCAATACTAATATTTTTGGGCCAAAAATATTTGAATTTAAATTTTATTTTTGAAATAAAATTTGTCCAAAAATTTATTCTGAATTTCTGTCCAGATTTAAATTTCAATTTTTGAATTCAAAATTATTGCACCTCTTCACAGACAGATCCGAATCTGTCCAAACCGAATTTGTTCTGTTCAAATTCAAATCCACCCAAAACAGGTTTTTGAATTGTTTGAAATTCAAACCAAACAGTGCCTACCTGTTTAATTTAAATTGAACAGGTGTTGTACCTGTTTAATTCAAAATTAGCAGCCATCAAGCCATCACTTCATCTCTATAAATAGACTAGTCCTTCATTTGGATTTGCTACTCCAATTTTCTTCCCTCTTTTGCTGCAATTCATCTCTGCGTTTTGCTGCATTTATTCCATTATTTTTCTGTGAGAAAGAGCGCATACACTAAGTGTGTTCGTTGAACAAATAAATTGTAGTGCTGCATTTATTTGTTGTTGATCATTTCATCCTGGGAGATAGACGTCCATATTCTGAAAGCACCAAGGAGAGGACGAATCTATCTTAAGGACACAGTGTCAAACACTGGACTTGATCAGATTATTATTTGAAGAAATTAATCAAGTAAGTTATTTATTTATTTTCTGTTTTATTATTTATTTAAATCAGATTTTAATTTTGTTTTTGTAACGAAATAAAATCTGTTTTTATTTATTTAATTCTATTTCTAGTTTGATTTTTGTAATCAAACTTTCTCTCTCCTTTCCCATTTTTCTTTTATATTCTGTTTGTCGTTTAGTAGCCAAACAGAATTAACTAATTTAATTACAGTGAAGATTGTCCAACACGTTTAACCTTTCATCAAATTTTGCAAGTGATCGTTGGTGGATGACCGGATAGACAACCTTCCGGACAACCGGGTTTTGAGATGAATTTGATGAAAATTTACTCTTCACTGCATCAAATTTGATAAAAAGTTTGATAAAGCATTAGTGATACCCTTACACGTCCATAGAAGTATATAATTATTTGAAGTTGTTTCTATTTTATTTTTGGAATTCTCTCTATATTATGTTGATTCATATGTAGGGGTGGGTGTCGTGTTGAGTTGTGTATGTGTTGTGTCATTTCGAGTTTGTGTTAGAGTTGCCTCAACATTGACCCAACTTGTTTATTATTTCGTGTTACCGTGTTGAGTCATTTTTTGCCCTTGTTTGGTTTGTGTCGTGTTAACGTGCCAAGTTGAAAATTTTTACCATTAACTAAAAATATCAAATGTATAGAAAAAAATAAAATTTTTCTCGTTGAGTTAAATTTAAATAAACTAATTTCTATTTAATGAAATTATTCATAAGAATATTTGATTTATTTTCTTAATTTACCAACAAAAAAAAAAGAAAGAAAAAGAAGATCATATAGTAGACAAAAATCACATTATCTTCAATTAAAAATAAAAACAAAATCTAATATTAGTCATAAAATCCTATTTCACATATAAAAGATTCAAAAATGTTTTGGCACCCATTAATAGAAATAAGGGTCACTACAACATTTTCTTAGTATAAGAATATTTGATTTATTTTCTTAATTTACCAACAAAAAAAAAAGAAAGAAAAAGAAGATCATATAGTAGACAAAAATCACATTATCTTCAATTAAAAATAAAAACAAAATCTAATATTAGTCATAAAATCCTATTTCACATATAAAAGATTCACAAATGTTTTGGCACCCATTAATAGAAATAAGGGTCCTGTCAATGACAACCCTTAGACCCCATTCCAAAACACTTTTACACATTTCAACATGCAAAATTATGATCCTCCTTATTTCAATGTAGTAATGGAGGATTTTCATTACATTATTCAAAAGTTTGTAAATATTCGTTCTAAATTTAAAATAGTTATGTATATGATAATATACATTTTACACACTATTTGACCATTAAGGATAGCCCCAAGGGTTGTAAAGGATTTTCCTAAAAATCATATTCAAATATATAACTATTATGGACCGAGGATTTTCATATAAGGCGGCAAACATATATATTAATAGAAAATTTAAAAAGAAAGTATGAGCTATAATATCAATTTCTATTAATATAAAAAGTGAAAATAAGATGAAAATATATATAAATAACATGTTTTTGTATCAACATAGATAGCAATTATAAAACAATCTATATATTAAAGTGAGATATTTTGAGTTATATCGTGCACTCTTTCATATCACTAAAAATTTCTATGATAAAAACGACATTAAAATATTATACAAGATTTTTCTCAATAAATGTGATCAACTAAGTAGTTGATAGCTTGTTCTATTATTTACCGGCTAGAGCTTGCAATTAACACTAATTATAAAAATTTAATTTCTTTTATTATATTATATTTTGTTCATTTTTTTTAAAATTTTATATTTTGATCTCATGCTTCATAGATATGAAATGACAGTCACTTAAATTTTTTAAAAATATCTAGAGAGAATGATCACTCAAAATTTGTAAAAGAAGAATAATTTAGACAAGGCAAGCCTTTATAATTTGTAAATAATTATAATTAATACTACTATAATAAAGGGTATTTTTAAAACCGTAAGGGGACAATGGTCGCTTCTTGCCCCTCTCTAGGTCCATATTTGACTATAATTTTTTATTAAACAAGTTATTCGTGCCAACTTCGTGTTATGTCGGTTTGATACAAACATAGTCGTGTTTCATGTTGAAAAATAATCAATCCTAACTAACTAGTTTTGTGTATGATTTGAATCGTGTTATTGTGTGATCCCAAAATTTCCACCCTTATTCATTTGTGTCTTTCATCATTTCTTTAAAAAAAAAAAAAAAATCAATTTAAGCATCCGTACAAAATATGCATTTTTATTTTTCGAATGAACAGAAATATGCATATTCGTTTGACAAGTCAAGAACTCTTAACTATTTTTGAAAAAAGAATCCCTATCCTTGACTGAAAGATCAGAAATCAACCAGGCAGCACTTTATAATCACACTGATTAATTAGCATGACTTCATAAAAATCTTCAAACAAAGTAACGGAAAAAGACTACACTATTATTTGTATTGTAATAATATTGTGGAAAGAGTACGGAATTAAGGTCAAGCTTGATATGATCACTTTCCTAATTCTAGCACATGGGTTGGGATGATAGGGAATCATCTAGTTCAAGGCTATGCTAGCATGCCTAACCTTATTATCATCAATTAATACATTCCGTTTGTTTCAGCAGAATATTTTTTTTATGTTTGGCAGTGATGGTGATGAAACCAAGTGGAGATGGAGGTGGTGGTATGATGATGTGATGGTTACGGTGATAGTCACAATAGCTATGGTGATGGTGGTGTGGTAGTGATGGTGGTAGTGTACTTTAGTTTATAAAATATTTTTTTTACATTTTAAAGTGAAAAATATTTTCTACTCAAATAGACTTGTTTGCTATTGGCTACAGAAATTTTTTTTGGTTAACTTTCGCTTTTTGTTGTATCAAACACCAAAATATTTTCAGCCCAAACAAACAGGACATTAAGGTTATTTTTAGATCACATGAATGAAATGGAGGAAATATCAATTACATTACTATAGAAATGGAATTTCAGTGCCAATATTATTCATGTGTTTGCTTTGGCTCTATTAATATATTATTAAAAAAATAAAAGTTGAGGACTTAATTAACCTTTTTTACTTTTAAATAATTCACATTGGTTCTGGAATCATAAATGTGAGATTATCATAATATTATATTTGGTTGAGAGATTTAGAAATAAATTTGAAAAGGGAAATGGAAATGGAAATGGAAAAAGTAAATGAAATGTAAATAAAATATACGTATATTTTACCTAATTTTACGTATATTTTTCATTTTCCTTTCTAAATCTCTCATCAAATTCCTTAACCAAATACTGCGGATGGGTCGGGATCAAATTTTTACTTGGAATTTGATTCTTGGTGGAAAAGAGAATCAAGAATCACATTCCTACTTTATTTTGTGCCAAACATTGGGTTGTCACCGTTTGTAGAGAGGAGATGGGGCATCAGGTGGAATGGAGTGGGCAGAGATGGGTTTATAGAGGGTTGAAGAGGTATTGCCATTTGATGAATAATGTTTGATGTTTTATGAATAATCCTAATGTTTAATGGTTGATGTTTGATGAATAATCCTGACGTTAATAATGTTTGATGTTTGATGAATAATTCTAACGTTGCTAATGTTTTCACCCACATTATACGAATAATCCTTGCATTGCTAATGTTTGATGTTTGATAAATAATTTTGACGTTGCTAATGTTTGATGTTTGATGTTTGATGAATAATGTTTGACATAAAATGGCCTATAGTAAGTTTTTAGAGAAATAGGACCTATTAGTCCAACAAAAAACCTTCAGGACTAAATAGTATAACATTCTCAAATTTGGAATTTATTGGTAATTTCTCCTTTATTTTTTTATGCATAGTGTAATTAGATTAGATTCTCATCGCTTTTGCAATTACTTTTAATTCTGCTCATTTTTTTTAATAATAATTTCACCCTAATTTTTCTAGAGTCACTGACTTATTGTCATTTTTGAAATTTTATAGCTAGAAAAAATCTAATAACACAAACGATGATAGAATCAAGCACAAATCTCTCACACATTTTATGAGTCTTACCTTTTCTTTTCCTTTTTTTTTTTATGAGTCCCACCTTTGTGTAAGAAAATTTTGATTGATTTGTGATTGATTTATGTGTAACTTTTATAATATTCTTTCATGGGTTTAGTTTCTTTGGAGTTGTTATATCAATTTTAAAGAACATTTAGATTTGATAGGATTATTTTAAAATCAATTTTAGTGATTCAAACCGTTTACTTTTAGAACTCATTAAATAAAATATTCATGCAAAAAAATAAAATGATTAGATATTGATAACTAAATATTTAAATCATATTTGTTTTTAAAAAAATGAACAAAAAATATAATTTCAAAAATAATTTTTCATTTTTTAAATACGAATTTGATTTAAATATATAGTTACTGATATCCAACCAACTTGATTTTTTACATAAATAATTTATTCAACGAATTTTAAAAAATGAACTATTCGATTTCAAAATAGGTTTACCAAACCCTCTCAAATTAAAATGACTTGAGAAAAATCAATTCTTTTTTCTATTCCTTATATGGTGACCTGTCAACATTTGAACTGCAAGTGTTGGATTTTGGCCGGACAGAAAACCTGGTGCGTAAAATTATGATGATTAATGGCCTTTTATCACATTTTATCTATCTTCTCTAATGAGACACATTCACATTATTAATTTATGTTAGGGTCTAGCTAACAAGTATCTTTAGGATACAAACAATAAAAAAAAAAATACAAGATATTTTTTGCTAAATTTAATATATTTTTTATTAAAATTAATATATTTTTTAATATTTTTATGTATATTTAAGACACATTTTACACATTTTTCAATATTAAATAATGTCTATAAGACATTCATTGGCATTTGCCTTTATGTTCAACTAGTGTGAACCCATGTTATGCACAAACAACAAAATGTGATAAACGATATTTATATTAAAAATTAACTAAATATTATGATATTAATTTATATGAATATTTGAATAATAGATTTGAGTGATTTCACTATGTTTATATAAATATGCAAGATTAATTAATTTTTTTAAAATACATTCAATCAAATAAACTCAATTGAAAATGAAGAGTAAGAGTGAAATCCATAAATATAAGAAAAAGATAATAAAAAATAAAAAAATTTATATTTGAAGATGAATATAGAAAGAGAAAATTAGATAAATTTTTGAAAAAAATAAACTCAACTGAAAATTAAGAACAGGAGTAGATTTTGTAAATATAAGATAAAGATTAAAAAAGTAAAGTTTAAATTTGAGGATGAACTATAAGAATATAGAAATAAAAATTAAATAAATTCTATAAAATGAGGTAAAGAGAAATTTAGTAAACATCAAATAAAGATTGAAAAAAAGAAATCAAGTTGCAATTTAAAAATTCAAAAATAAAATAAGATAAACCTTAAAAAAATCTAATATAACTCTAATAATAGAAGAACAAAAGAGGGTAGCAATTTAAAAATTGGATAAGAATAAAATGACACCTATAATATTTTAAAATTTGTAAAAAAAAAAAAAGGTAAAAAATAAGAATTGAGGTGTAGTAAGTTAAAAATTAGATAAGAGTTAAATGGCAACTATAATTTTTAAAATTTTAAATTTTGTCTAGTTAAAGAATAAGCATTTATGATATTTTATTATACAAATTTTAACTCTATTTTTTGTCTACTACTAATAATTTTTAACAATTTTTGTATTCTAAATCTACAAATTAAAAATAAATAAATAAATAAATAAAAAATCATGGGATCACCTTTTTTTATTTCTTAATTTTGTTTTGTGTCAATAACTTATAAATTTTAACAACTTTTGTATTCTGAAACTACTAAATAAAAAAAAATAGCATTACTACTTCTTTTCTTTCTTTCTTTCTTTTTTTAAATCTTAGTTTCATTTTAATTTTGTTTTGCATCAAAAACCTATAAATTTTAGTAATTTTTGTATTCTGAAACTACTTAATAAAATTAAAAAAAAAAATCACTTTTCTTTTTAAAATCTTAGTGAGATTTATTTTTACTTTGTGTTAAGAGTCGGCAAAGTGGCCTTACTAGTGCTATGCACGAGTATAAATAAATAATCAAAAATTAGTTTTAAAATTAAATAACAATATAAAATTTATCTAAAATATGTAGTAAAAATGATTTATAATCAATTAAATTTTATTCATTTTTATTACAGTTACACATAAATGACTTGTATATTTATGCCAACGTGACCTTCACCTAATCATTAAAAATTGTCTTGGTCTATGCTTAACTTATAAATCATTTGACTTATTTATTTATTAAACTAGTAAATAAATATCTATAAATATTTTTTTATTTTTTTATTTTTTAAATAAGAAAAATGAACATATTTTATGCATATCTATTAAAAATTTTGAACTTAGGTAAAAAAATTATATACTTACGTTGACACTATGAAATAAATAGTTATATATATTCATATATTAAAAAATTATCTAAGATAGAGTCACCCTAAATTATATGTCATATTTTAACTTTAATCTTAGTAAAAATATTTGATAATAATAAATTTAAGGGAAAATTAGTCTGAGGTCCATCCCTCATTTTTATTAATGGAAGAGATCTACAGTATTATTTTATAATGTCTAAGGTCCCTCAACCCCACACCCATATATCACAGAGAAATTTGACCCTCTCACATTAAACCTCATTTCTTTTTCTTTCTCTCTACCTTCTCTATTTCATCTCTCTCTCTCTCTCTCTTTTTTTCTCTCTCTCTCTCTCTCTTTAAATCCAAACCTCACTTCACTCCCTTCAATGGCCACTGCCACCACCACCACCACCACCACCACCGCAAATACCATCGTTGTCAGCGTCGATTTCATCGCTGTCAGAGTTGCCGCCAATATAGATCAACTCAAATCTCTGTCTCCCAATGCCAAATATTATTGACCAGTTACATACCAAGGTGTTGGATTGGTGATTCTTTTTTATTTGTTTTTCCTATTCCTAATCTCGAATCCGTTTTTAATCAAGATCCTCCAAACATATTTAGGCTTTGGTAGAGACTGCTTGCAGCGTGATGGTTTGGAAGGAATTTGCAATGGAGGCTTCCCAGTGCAAGTGTTATTTTGATCTTGGAAGGATGCTTCTGAAACTACAGAGTGTAACTCCCTCTCTCTTGCTAAATGATAGAAAAGTAGAAATATGAACATGTGTTCTTTTCTTTCAAGTTCACATTCTTTTGTTTTTTTCCAATTGATTAGCTTGATAGGTTATTCTAGTGCTCGCCATCCTTGTTCGATTTTCACTACTTGAATATTGCAAGGCATCAAATGTGTTTCCTTATTTAGTATTCTCTAACACAATTTTCTCTATATAGAGCTTTACAAAGCCACACAAATTTTCTCTACACAATTTTCTTTGGATGGAGCCACAGAAAGCCACACAAATTTTCTCTAATATGATTTTCTTTGGATAGAGCCACACAAAGCCACACAAATTTTCTCTAGCACAATTTTCTCTAGATAGAGCCAGACAAATTTTTTCTACACAATTTTCTCTGGATTTCTTTGGTACTTAGAGAAAATTGGTCAAAATGGTGGCTGTTCAATTTTCTCTAATTTGTTGTTGTCTAAATGGCTTACAGTCTGGCTTGATCAAAAACACAAAGAAAGTTATGAGCAAACCAGAGAAAATTGATCAAAAACATAGAGAAATTCTCTGGGAAGTCCAGAGAAATTCAAAATTTCTCTGCAGAGAATTTCTCTGAAGAGAAAATCTCTAAGAAGGTTAGAGAAATTCTATGGGTCGAATTTTTTCTAGATCTATATTGAGGGACCTCAGGCATTATGAAAACATTGGGTGTCTTTTAAGCTATAAAATCTTAATACCATGGACCTTAAAAAAAATCCCCCTAAATTTAAACATATGTATAAATTATATCATAATTTATCGATTCGTGATCGGTATGGGCTAGTTTAGGGGTTCTAATACTGGATTAAACATTTAATGGGCAGATTTTTGGGTCCCATTTTGATGATTCGAATCATTACATTTTAGAGTTTGTCGAGTACATCATCCTTGAAAAAAAATTAAGTCGATCAGACATCGAAAATCATGTGCTTGGTTCAATTTTGTATAAATTATTTATTTTATGACCATCTTTTTTTTTTCATACAAAATCGATACAAACACATGGTTACCGTTATCTAATTGACTTGATTTTTTAAAGAGATGATGTACTTGACGAATCTTAAAATATGAATAGTTCAGATTATCAAAATGGAGCCCAAAAGTGAGCTCACAAGGCCTAATAACACCTCTCTAATCCAATGGAGGACTAGACAGAAGTCCAGGCCATGTTAAAGAATCAATGTTTAGATTATAAGTTAAAGAATTAATTATTTTCCATATGTGTATATATGAATATATCAAAATCATGCATTAATACAATCTTAGGGAAGCAATTTTGAAAATAAATTTGGTATGATAAACATAAATTAAGGAAGTAATTTGAAATGGTAATTAAATTTAAGGGTTTAATATAAAAATCCACGAATTTAATTATGAACTAATTAAAATGCAACACATAATGACACTTAGTATTTTCATTATTAAAAAAATTAAAAATTAAAAAAAAATTGAGTTGAGAGTTTGAACCTTAAAGAAACCCTATTAACATTTAGTGTGTATGAAAATAATGAGATTTGATATATACGTTGAGTAGTAATGGCTATGGTGAGATGGGGAGGAAAAAAAAAAACATTTTACGGAATTTTAATTATATAAATTATTTTATGTTTTATGGTGAAAAATTTAAAATATTTTTATAGAAAAAATTTTACAACGAAATATTTCTAAGTGTGTGATTTATTATTATTTTTTTTTAATTGGAAAACTCCTTTTTTGAGTGGCACTACACTAGTGGCATATTTTTAGAAAATGCCACAAAAAATGATATTTAGTGGCACGTTTTTGAAAAATGCCACAAAACGACAAACATAAAAGGCTCTAGTGACATTTCAATGAACAAGTGTCACAAAGCTACAACAAAAACATACTTTAGTGGCACTACACTAGTGGCATATTTTTAGAAAATGCCACAAAAATGATATTTAGTGGCACGTTTTTGAAAAATGTCACAAAACGACAAACATAAAAGGCTCTAGTGACATTTTCATGAACAAGTGTCACAACACTACAACAAAAACATATTTTAGTGACACCATACTAGTGGCATGTTCTTAAAAAATGTCACAAAAAGAATATTTGGTAGCATTTTTTAGAAAAATGTTATAGAGCCACAAACATACAAGGCTCTAGTGGCATTTCAATTAAAAAAAGTGTCACTTCACTACAACAAAAATGTCACTACAACAAATTTAGGCTTTAGTGGCACTACACTAGTAGCATGTTTTTAGAAAATGCCACAAAAATAAAAATTGGCATTAAATGTTTTAGAAAAATGCCATAGAACCACAAAACATATAAGGCTCTAGTGGCATTTCAATAAAGAAATGTCACATCAATTTTATGACATTTTATAAAATAATGGCACAAAAAATTATGTTCATGCTATTTACCAACAGCTGCCACTAAACTTTAGTTACAATGGCATTTTTTAAAAAATGTCAGGACACTAGGTAGGTGCAAATTATTTTTTATGGCACTTAGGTGAAAAGTGTCATAAACAAATATTTTATAGCATTTTGAGAAATGCCACTAAGTCAAAAACTTTCCAAGCTTATAATGACATTTTTGAAAAAACAAAAAATGCTAATATATTTTCTAAATTTTTAAAATGCAGTAAATGATTAAAAATAAATGAATTAAACTCAATATACACTACAGGAAAAAGCATATTCGGCGACTAAATTTCCTGACCAAAAAAATTTACTTTTAGCGACCAAAACAGCATTAGTTGCCAAAAGTAAAGCTTTTTGGCGGCTAAACAATTTTAGTAGCCAAAAGTCTACAATTGGCGTCTAAAACTAAGTTTGGTCACGGATTATATGGGTTTTAGTGACTAAAAAATTTTTAGTAGCCCAAAGAAAAGCTTTTTGGCGACTAAAAAAATTTAGTAGCCAAAAGTCTACAATTGGTGACTAAAAATAAGTTTGGTCGCTGATTATATGGGTTTTACCGACTAAAAAAATTTTAGTAGCCAAAAGTAAAGCTTTTTGGTGCCAAAAAAAATTTTAGTAGCCAAAAGTCTATAATTGGCGACTAAAAAATAAGTTTAGTCGCCAAAAGTGGTCATTTTTAGCACGGGAGAACTAAAATCCTAAGGCGGGAATAAATTTTTTTAGTGACCAAAATTTTGATAGCTGAAAGTGCATCTTCGGCAACCAAATCCGATTTTGGTCGACAAAAGTTAAGTTTTTTAGCAACTAAAAAACAATTAGTAGCCAAAAGTATAGAATTGGCGACTAAAAAATATTTTTAATCGCCAAAAGTGGTCTTTTTTTTATTTTGGTAGTAAATAGTTTATTTTACATAAATTATGTTCAATAAAATAATTATGTTTATACATATACTTTTATATTAATATGGATGTATGTACTATATAAATAATATATGTTGCATATATAATCATGTGGTGGTATAGAGGTGTAGTGGGAAGAGTGTGGTGTATAAGATTTATGGTGTGGAAGGTTGGCGGTTCGAGTCTCCGCAAGACGGATCAAATTGTTTTACAACGAATTATCGTCATGAATGACACTTGATAGCGTCACGAATAGTGCCTTCCATGACATTAAAGTGTCACTGAAAGGTTTTAGTCTTGATGGTGTAATGACACTTACAAGTGTCACTAACTCTTTTTTTAATGGCGCTTGATAGTGCCACAAATAATATCTACCAGGACATTAAAATGTCATTGAAAGTTTTCAACCATGATGGTGCAGTGGCACTTGCAAGTATCTACCGTGGCACCGATAGAAGTGGCACTTGTTCAAAATACCACAAGACCAAAAAATGTCATTAGAAGAATAGTTTTGTGGCACTTTCAAATGTCACTAAACTAAGAAAATGTTGTAGTGTTCCTTCCTTGTTTGATGGTAAAGAAAGAATTGTGTGATTTATTAAATATTTTTTATCAATTGGAAAATTCCTTCCTTATTTGATGGTAAAGAAAGAATGATTTTAGGAATAAAAAATGCATTCTTTGTTTAAAAAAGAAAGTATTAGTGTGTGATTTATTAATTATTTTTTTAAATTGAAAATTTAAGAAATTTGGATTGAGCACTTAAAGCTCTCTTAGCTCTTCTCACTAAAAATCCCCTTTTACTTATATAATATATATATATAGATAGATTTTAGTTTAAAAATAAAAGCCCATTGCTATTAAAAGATTTTTGTAGAAAATTTACGTGAGAACTTTGTCGGTGTAACTCCAAGCAAATAGGGAATTTTTCCATAAAATCCTCCTCCTAACTTCCTTTTCTTGTTAAAGGATAAAAAAAGAAAAAGAAAAATTAGTACTTTCAAAATTTCCTCATAATTATAAAGTCATGTATGAAAGATTGTAGACACCCCATTTTTGACCATCCTCAAGACTTGGACGTCACCGTTTGAACACTCGATGATCATCCATGTTTGTGTTCGTCTTGAGTTCTCGGAGGTTTCGGCTACGCTCCTTGCCTCAAGACCTCTCGACTTGCATGTTTTGTGTTTGGTTTTGCACCAAACATTTGTGGTCTTTGCACCTGAGGGCAGGGAATAGCTTGTTGGGCATCCCCACACCTCACCGGCCATGGCTTGAGGCCACCGGCCCTGTTTTGTTGCTACCGGCCATTGGTTATGGCCGGTTGGCAATATTTATGGTTGGCCGACCATTGTTTTGGTCAATTTGTCATTTTTGGCTGGCTGATCACTGTTCATATGCTTTTGGCAGATATTTTATGCCAGCTATGGTAGCTAGCATCCATTTTGCACCTCCTTCATACACGTGTATGGAGGGATTTCACTCTTGCTTAGCTTGTTTTGTAAGCTTTGCAAGAGTGAATCTCTATAAAGGGAGGGCTTCTCCTACCTCCTTAAAGGTTCCAAAAAGTTCCAAAGAGGGTCTGAGATTAGGGTTTAGGATTTGTATCTATTCTATCTCTATATCTCCTTCTCCTTCCATTTTGTGTGTGTTTAAGGTGTTTTGTTCATAGTTTTGCATACATACACCTAGTGCTACACTTTCCTTTAGCTACTGAGGTACTAAGGAGCTATTTTCAGAGTTCTTGAGTTGATCTAAGCCTGGAGAGGCTGCTGGAGCATTGTTCTTGAAAGAGGTCTTCAAGGGTAAGAATTTTACCCATTTGTTTCCCATTTTTGCATAGGCTTTTAGCCATCCTTGCATCTTTTTTTAAGCTTAGTGTATAACTAGTAAAAGTTCTATTTTTAATTTCTTTTGATAGTTGTTTAAGGTCTCTTTGAGGTTTGGGGTTGTTTGACCCCTCTTAGGCCTTGTTTTGCCTCATTTTTGTGCACTTTTGGTGAGCTCCGGGACCACCTTGTGTTGGCCTCCTCACCAGGATTTCAGTGGTGGGGATGGTGTTTTGAGGTCATAAGAAGGAGAAGGCCATCCCCTCTCCTTGTTGTCTTCAATACTTACTATTTTAGCCTCATGTGTGAGCACCTTTCTTGAGTTCATGTTGGCCATGTCTTAAGTAGTATTTGTGCTTATTTTGCCATGATATAGCACTGTTTTCAGTTGGTTTAGACACACCATGCATGCTTAGCATACTTGTCTTGTAATGCCATGAAATTGCCTTATTATGCTTTGTGCTTTGAGCCTTGTTTTTAGCATGATTTTGGCTTAGTTTTGTGAAGCTTTTATGCATGTTTTGATGTGCTTGAGGTCTGATTTTGGTCATTTGGGTCGTCCATGACTTGCTTTGTATAGCTACCATGCAATCTCCCTTGTAGGCCTTGAGTATTGGATCCTCTAGCATGCTCTACTTGCATCATTTCAGTGGTTTGGTACCATTAGTCATTTCATTTCAGTCCATATAGCATGCTTGTATACTTGCATTTATGGCTCCTTTGATGTTTCAAAAGGTTTGTGTTTTGTGCTTCATGTTTGGGTCATTGTGCATGCCTTTAGACTTAGGCATTTGGAATGCCATTTAGGTGTGTTTTTGTCCTTGTTTAGATCTGCATTAGGACTGTTTTAGGTCCCCATGCCCCTTTGGGGCTTGCTTCATCTAGCCTTAGTTTGAGTCCCGTGGCTAGTTTTCAAGTTTTAGGCTTGGTTGCATGCTTTGCTTGCTTTGTTTAGTTGGTTTGGCACCATCTTTGACATGATTTTCAGAGTTTATCATGCTTACCATTTGTCCACATTTGTTTCCTTTTAAGTGTGCTTAAAAGTCCCTCTTTTATGCTTAAGTGTTGGACCATGTTTGCATGCATGTTTGTATGTAACTTTGACCTCATTTCTATAGCATTTGGCCACTGTTTTGGGCCTAGTAGAGAGTTGTCCATCTTGGTGTAAGTCCATCATTCGCATGTTGTTGCATGCTTGCCTTGTATGTTGTTACACACTTGGCCTTTAACATGTTGTTGCATGTTTAAGTGGTGTTGCATTTGGCATGCATCTTGCGTTAAGTTACTTTACATGTTCCTATGCTAAGCCCCCCTCACATGTTGTTGCATGTTGGTCATTAGCATTATTGTTATATGTCTAGCATGCTTGTTTGTTTAGGTTGTATGCCTAGTACACATTGCTTATTTGCATGATCATATTGCATACTTAGCTCGCATGCTTAGATTGCATTTTGCATGCATACCTTGCCTCTTGAATCACCATGATAGAGGTTAGGTCCATTATTTGTTTATGTGTATTTCATTTGACATTGAAATGGCACACTTGGCCTCTTTGGCCATCACGCATTGAAATGCGCGATTGATGGCCCGGGTCGAGTACCAAATTCCTTAGAGTCACAAACATGATAAGGAGTGTGGTGGTGCAGACATTTGCCTTAAAATACATTGCCATGCCTTGTTTGCCCTCTGCTGCTGCTGTCAAAATAGGGTTCTGCAGGAAGATATGGTCGACCGACCATTATCAGTGCCGGCCGACTAAATATCTTTGGCCGAGAGCTATACAACTGGTCGATGACCACTTTACCATGGTCGGTGACCATTCCTTATAGCCGATGGCATCCCACAATGATCATGGAGTGATGCTGGAGCTTCCTTGGGACTTGTGCAATTTTCAGAGGCACAGAGCAGTGTAAACAGAGGCAGCTTGTGCATGGTGGTGGATTTCCGAGCGGAACCGAGCACGCATGCATTGGACCCTCTTCCCAAGGCTATTTTACCACTTTATTAGCTTAATTAATTTGCTTAACTAGTTAAGTGGTCTGCAATTATTTAATTAGCTTGATAGTTAGTTAAATTTGTATTATTCTTTTGGTCCCTCTGAGAGAGGGCGAATTGTGTAATAAGCGTGCGTGTGTGTGGTGCATGTCTTCCAACCCCCACTTCTTTCTCCCTTTTACTTACCTGCTTTGATGGTTAGTATTAGGGCATATTTTAATTAGCATCCTTATGCTATGCATGTATGCATTCATTCATCAGTATTGCATGCACTAGGCTTGGCGCATCATACTAACTGCATAGTATTTCAAATCTAACTTGAATACATGTTATCTGTTGCATTTCACATGCCATCCATAGATTAGCCGAGCTTATTCTAGCTGCATTTTGCCTGCGATGCACTAGCCATCTTAACATGGACTTGGATCATACATTTGATTACTAACATGTTCCTTGTTTTGGCTTGGAGTACTAGGTGAGTGTTTGTGCTTTAGCATCTCGCATGAGTGTGAATGTTAACATGAAAGCATGCTTGCCATGAGGTTAACCGCTTAGTTGATTTACTGCCTGAATGCCTGTGGGTGAAGGTTGGATTGTTTGAATTGGAATAATTCATTGAAATCCGTATTTTTAGCCTACTTGCGAGTAGCAAACCTCAAATCATTTCCAAACAATAGATATGCGATGCTTTGTTCCAAATTAAGCAATCTAGTATATACTTTTGTGTTGTGCGCGTCACATAGTAATTCTAGGCTAATAACCGGAATAAGAACACATAATGTTTTCAAAACTAGATATCATGGTTAGTAGAGGCTGATCTTTGATCGGGCGAGCGAGGATGCTCATAGCTGACCTTCTCCAATCGTACCCAAGTTCTCGAGCCAAGGCAACTTTGGTGATGACAGACACGTGGCCTTAGGCAAACGAGTCAGGGTTTCCTAAATTTCTCCATAAAAAATATTTAGGTGGCGACTCTGTATCTGGCAAAGCAGTCCATGTTTGGCACTTCTTTCTAAAAATATGTTTTTCAAAACGATTTGCCGGATTTGGACTCTTTGGTGATTTATCAATCTCACATCGCACATTGTGAGATCAAATTAAGAACCGTGACAAACGAGTCCGAACTGTAGCATGAGGCCCACGGGCGCGTCTACAAAGATAAAATTTGTTATTTGAACATTTTATTTGACCATTATACCCTCTCTTTCTTCTCTTACTTTTGTAACAGTCTGTCTTCACCAACTCAGTAGTTGTTCATTGCTTTCACCATCTTCATCGTTTGCTAGTGTCACTCATCCTCTCACCGTCAGTCAATGACCACTATTTTTACCATCAAACAATCACCATCTTAGATTTCATTCCAATGAACTCAAATTTGAGATTAATAACTTCAGATCTGAGATAAATGAACTTATATTTGACAGAAAAATGAGAAATAGAGATATTGCAATGAAAAATCAAGAGTGTTTTGTTTGTTTGTTCATAAATCTAAAAGTAAAATTTAACTCTAGTTTGTTCATTTAGTATGTACTCCATTTTTTGTAACAATAAAATTTTACTTTGGTTAATGATATTATAGCGACCCCGGTCTTTTCCCACTTGATTATTGTATCCGGACTTAGGTTCCGTAGATTCTGTCATTGTATAATTGTTGTTGTTGTAAAGTTTACTAGGATTCAAAGTAAAATTTTACTCTAAAACAAGCTTTGATGATGACTTTACAAGAGAGAGGGATAGCATGAACCATTGCAAAATTTTATTGTTCAAAGAACAGAGCATCATCAGAAGAAAATAGAGAAATAGGGAGACAAATTTTGAAATAGAGCATCATGAAAAAGAAGAAGAATAAGAAGAAAGAGAGAGAGAGAGAGAGCATAAATGGTGAGTGACACACACATACATATGAGTTAGAACTCATATTTTTGTATCCAAGTGTTGGCTTGGAAAGATGTAAGCCTGTAAGGCATTTTATTCAATGTTACATGTAATGCTTTATTTAGTAATACTCTGATGAATGAATTAATATATTGTCTTCTTTAAGTAATGCATGTCAATGATATATATAATGGGTTATTTTTGAGGGCGTTACAGATATGCTAATCTGCTTAATGATAGTAAAATTTTATTTTGAATCATAGTAAACTTTACTCTAATTCAGAATAAAATTAGAGTAAAGTTTACTAGGATTCAAAGTAAAATTTTACTCTAAAACAAGCTTTGATGATGACTTTACAAGAGAGAGGGATAGCATGAACCATTGCAAAATTTTATTGTTCAAAGAACAGAGCATCATCAGAAGAAAAGAGAGAAATAGGGAGACAAATTTTGAAATAGAGCATCATGAAAAAGAAGAAGAATAAGAAGAAAGAGAGAGAGAGAGAGAGCATAAATGGTGAGTGACACACACATACATACAGAGAGCACGAACCTTCAGAACCAGAGAGACTAAAGGATATCAAATTTGAGGTTTGCAAACTGTCACGAACCATCATTTTTCCAGCAACAATGACTGTGAATGATCTTAGATCTAAGGTACTGTGAATGATCTTAGATCTAAGGTTATGGATGCGACAAGTGACGGTGGCGATGAAGACTATAGAGAAAGAGATCTATGGTGAATGACAATGGCATCGATAGAGAGCAGCGGTGGCGTCGGTAGAGAGCAACGATGGTAAAAGAATGAGATAGAGAGATTGAGATGAGAAAGAGATTGTGTGATTGGAGATGTGATATATATATATATATATATATGAGGATATTGTGGTAAAAGAAATAAGTCTAAAAATATTAAGGGTTTTTGAAAGGATCCATATAATTCTTATCCTTTTGAAGGACAAGTTAAATAGTGAGGGGTCCATCACCAAATCCCCTAACTTTAAAATGTTTATAATTTAAATATAAAAGAATTAAAAATGATATTTTATCCGCCATCTAATGAGTAGCGCTCATAGTTTATTTTATGTTATGTTATTTGATTTGTAAAAATTTATAATTTAAATGTAAAAATAAAAATATTGTCCTCTTAATTTTTGAAATAATAATAATAATAATTTAAAATTTGACCATCATAACAAATCAAATGACTCCAATTGGTACTCGTATAGTCTCCAATGTGTAGACACCTCATTTTTGACTGCCCTTAAGACTTGGGTCTCTCAGGTTGATCACTTGATGATGAAAGTACGCTGTAGAACCGCTCAAGCTTTTCGTTAGCAAAAGGTTTCAATTTTTGAGCTTCTAATCCCAACCTTACACCCCATTTTGACCAAAACTATTTTAGACCTTAAACCCTCTTTTTCAAAATATTTTTCGAAATGTTTCTACGATGTTCTGAGGCTCGTATTTCGTTTAAAAAATTGCACTTTTCGATAAACAGAGTAAGGACAAAGTGGAAATAAATGAAATGGAGGTGAACTCTTTGAAAAATATTTAAAAACATCTTATTTATAGGTTTGGAGTTGGAGGAAATAGAAGGGGAGGGAAGAAAACTAATTTGGGGAAAGGTTGGACAACAATCCGTTAAGATAGAAAGAAGTGGCCTTCACTAAATTAGGCATATCTCTTTGTACACTTAGAATTTAGATGTAATGCCACCACTATTGGAAAGTAGACTTTCGGGGATTCAATTTGGACTTAAGAATCACCTGAAACCGAGTCCGGATGAGGAAGATATGCCCATTTGAAGTTGGGCTTGAAAACAGATTTTTGTGGACGGCCGTACAAGTACCTAGCCGGCCGGAAGGCAGATATTTTAGTGCCAATTGATGCTAGCTATCCCCCCATTTCCATGCCTTGCACTAGTTGTCTCTATACAGATATTTCCGACCTAAGAGCTTGCTTTCCTATACATACAAGACTATCCCTCTTGAAATTAGGTTAGAAAAAATTCCAAAAGCTTCAATACTTGCATAGAACTCTATCTCTCTCTATCTTGCAACCTACACACTCTCTCTCTACACTTCCTAAACCAAAAATTTGGCACTTCTTGCTGAGGTTCGTGAGCTCAAATCTCAGCTCTTGAGAGTGAGAACTTGTTGGTTTGTGAACAAAGGAGTTACCTCTCTTCAAGAGGTATAATTTTGGGCATCTCTACATTGCTTATTTCCTCTCTTTCCTTGCTATTTTTGTACTGTTTTTATACTATTTTTATGGGGTGAAACTTGTGGCTTAAAGTTATCAAAGGCGGAGGGGTTAACCACCCTTCTTTGAATCTTATTTCCTAAGCTTTTGCCCTTGTGTTTCCCACTTCTTTTTCAACTTTTTTTTCCAGATTTTTACCACTATTTTTCAGAGTTTTTTAGAGGCCAAAAATGTAGTTTTGAAGTCCTAAAAGTGGAGGGGTTAGCCTCCCCTCCTTAAGCTTGTTTACTAGCCTCATTTCTCCACTATTTTAGCTTGCTTTTCTAGCATTTTTCAACTCAATTCCAGCACTATTTCAGCTATTTTTAGGACTGTTTTAAAGTGTTTAGTTCATTTATGCTTTGTATAGTATGCTTGTAGTGTTGTAGTCCTCGTAGGTTTGATGGTTTAGGCCTTAGTCACCAACCTATTTGAGTTGATAGCATTTATTTTATGCTTTTCATATATGTGTTCACACTTTGCATAAACACCTTTGTAACCTACTTCCTTTCTTGATTTTTCTCTTTTTGTAAGAGTTGTTTCGACCGAGTGTTGTTTAAGTATGAGAAAAAGACCTTCCATGCTAAATGGTTTAATCTCTTTGGATGTTTATTACCAGGGCATTGCATCTCTCATGCCCAAAACAACTTCTTGTTTGACACTTCTCTTCATTAGTGGATTTAATTCTCATTTTTGGACTAAAATGACTAAAGAATGGAAAGGTAATTAAGTAAAAGAGGCAGTAAAATTGGAACTAACATGATGCAAGATAATAAAATGGTTTGGGTTCAATTGGACGTTAATTGAACCCATTGAGTTTTGAGCCATTTCATACTCTCTTGTGATGATAATGGTTCAAGAGTCGATGTCAACCACTTCCCTCGATCAATCCCATGATAAGAAGGAGGTTTAGTGGGTCTTTTATTTGCACTTATTGAGCCTTTGTCCAATCGAGTCATGGATCATCATGCAACAACTAGCTACCATTGATGATTTGTGAATTGAGTCTACCCCTCCTTTGATCAATTTCATGATAGGGAGAGGCAGAGAGGATAAACATCCCCTGGAAACACTCTATTTCTGCTCTGTTTCTTTTCTGATGCAGTAGGGCAATATTAAAATTATTTGAATCCGACCGACCACTTTTACTAGCCGACCTACCACCTCTTTTTAGTCAGGCAGTAGCATTTTCTCGCAAAATAGAGCAGAAGCTGAGGCAAAAACAGAAGTATTTTCTGCAGACAGCACAGTTCTGGCAGCAAAACAGATGGGTTTCTGGGAGGATGTTCGCATTGGCATGTGTGGTTTCTTGATCCCCTGCTTGCTTTTTTTACTTAGGGTTGGTTTGAGATGTTCTAAAAAAGTGTACTTTTTGACTTATTAACTTATATGGGTTGGGTATGGGTTGGGTTTGATGTGATGTGTTAGAGAGGTGATGTGATTTAAATAAGATGATTATTTTCTGCAGACAGCACAGTTCTGGCAGCAAAACAGATGGGTTTCTGGGAGGATGTTCGCATTGGCATGTGTGGTTTCTTGATCCCCTGCTTGCTTTTTTTACTTAGTTTACATAACTCTTAATTAATTAATTAGTTAATTACATTGAACTTGTAATAACTTAGTTAATTGATTTCGTGTTGTAATTAATTAGTTAGTTTAATCTTAAATTGTAATAATTAGCTAGTGTAGTTAATTTATTTCCTTGTTAATGTAATAGCTAGTTATTTCGATGTTGTTATAATTACCTTAAAGTAAGACATTCATTCGAACCCTCTTGCGCGAGGGAAAAAATGTAATAATGTGTATGTCTTCCAACCCCTATTCTTTCTTCCTTTTATTTACTCGCTTATGATGGATAGCATAGAGCATCATGTTTTAATTAGTATTTTCCATGACTTGCATCCATTTGTCTTGCATGCATAAGAGTTCGGCTCATCATACTAATCAATGTCAATTTCAAATTCTCATTCGAATATGTGCTTTGTCGTATACCTTGAATTGACTCACATGCCATGCTAGTAGCTGGGCCTAGTAGTTGCATCTTTGCATGTGTTGCATTAGTCACTTGCATATTAGAGCATGCATTTAACTAACTATTTTATTTCTTTTGGCTTGCCACGGTTGAGTATTAGGTGAGCATCCATTGCTTTATCATATTGCATGAGTGTTAGTATTACCATATTGAGCATATTTTCCTTGAGACTAAGTGCTTAAGTGATATATCTCTTGAATGCCTATGGATGAAGGCTAATTACTTAAATTGGGATGGTTTGATTAATGTACATATGAGGTCACTTTTTCAAGTGACACATATTCAAACACTTTTCAAAACAAACATGAAATCAAAGTGTTGTGCATCACATAGAAATGTTAGCCTAATAAACCGGAATATGAGCATATAATGTAAATAAGAATCATCACATCATGATTAGTAGAGGCTGATCTTTGATCGAGTAAGTGAAGTGCTCAATTCATGACCTTCCCCTCTCATACCTAAGTACCCGAGCCGAGACAGTTTGGTGATGACGGACATGTGGCCTTTAGCACGAGTCACGGGTTTCCTAAATTTCTCAAAAATATTTAGGTGGCAACTCTGAAATCTAGCAATGCAGTCTATTTTTGGCATTTTTGATTCAAAATCGATTTTCAAAAGAATTACTGGATTTGGACTCATTTGTGTTTATCTATTTCACATTGCACTTGTGAAATTAGATTCATAACCATGAGTGTCACGACCCAAACCCGGCCCTATGGGTTTAGCACCGTAACCGGCCAGTAATCCGAGATTACCAAAGGCCTGCAGAACAGTAGAATAGTAAAACAGAGTACAGGGCCTGGCGGAAGCCAATACAGTAAATGAATAGTGTCCATGGAGCTGTGTCAGTCTGTATGCCAAAAAGATTTTTCATGCATTCACATATACAAACAGTACAGTCTATACAAAATTTACAGTCACACAGTACAGGGACCTAATCCCTCGATAACAGTACGGTTAGCAGTTAACAGTCTATACAGTAATCCAAACAGTATGGAGACAGACGGGGGAAAAACAAGACACCCCAAAGCCATAGCATGGCAACTCGGAACCTCTCAGTGAGGCACAAAGGCTGGCTTGACAAAACTGGAGTCTAACCCACGCTCCTAGCTCCGATCTGGTAGGTACTTGGGTGAGCGTTTCCTACGCCAGACCCTGGGCTTGCCAGAGCAGATAGTTCTGGGTCCGCCTCCTACCCACATGAGGGACACCGAGAGGTTCACCGCCCA
>NW_021026168.1:238055-257787 GCF_004153795.1 Camellia sinensis
TCGGCGACCTGCACTTTCTTCCATACAGTGCTTCATACGGCACCATGCCAATGCTAGCTTGATAACTATTGTTGTAGGTAAATTCCACCAAAGGCAAATGTACTCCCCAACTTCCTTGGAGGTCCAATACACATAGTCTAAGCATATCTTCAAGTGTCTGAATCGTCCTTTCTGTTTGCCCATCAGTTTGGGGATGAAAAGCTGTGCTAAACCTCAACTCGGCTCTGAAAGCTCTTTGTAGGCTCTGCCAAAATCTGGAAACCAACTTTGGATCTCGATCTGACACAATTGACATCGGCACCCCATGAAGTCTAACAATTTCATTCACATACAACAAAGCAAGTTTATCGGCGTTGAAGGTGGTCTTAACAGGCAAGAAGTGTGCAGATTTGGTTAGTCTATCAACAATAACCCAAATTGAATCCATACCTTTTCTGGAGCGAGGTAACCCGACGATAAAATCCATCGTGATATGCTCCCATTTCCACTCTGGTATGGGTAGGGGTTGCAATAATCCGGCAGGTCGTTGATGTTCGGCTTTGACTTGTTGGCAATGAAGACATTTGGACACAAAGTCGGCAATTTCTTTCTTCATTCCCGGCCACCAGAAATTCTGTTTCAGATCTTGGTACATTTTCGTATTCCCCGGGTGGATAGACACATAAACATGGAGGACATGCAATCATGCATGAATTCAAATCATTTTGAAGCTCCAATTTGATGCTCTAAGGAGCCAATTCTTTTCAAAACATGGTGAAATCATGGACTTAAACATAATTATGAACATGCATGTAACCTTTTGCCATGAAAACAACTCAAACATCTACAATTCAAACATGCATGCATGAATTATGTTCTATATCAACATGTATGAACTAAAACATGACTTAGCTCTACAATTTAACATGGACCATGCAAGAATTAGTTCAAACACAAGAATGAGAAGGTGGAATCCTTACCTAGGTTCCTTGGATGCAAGTCTAGGGGTTCAATTTAGCAATCCACACTTCAATTAGCAAGCAACACACCAAGCAGTTCAAGCCAATTCAACAAAATGAACTCAATTCTCTCCTCTAGTCTCTCTCTAGTCGGCAAGGCAAGGAAGAAGGCTGAGGTAAACGTTTTTGGCTCAAGTGTAATGAACTCAAAAGTGTATAGGTAGTGGCCCACTCAAGGGCAAGGTTGTAATTAAGGCCAACTCTGTATTTTATCAATATTTAATCATACCTAATCAGTTTTCGAATAAAAACACTGTAAAGTCACATTAATTACGACGATCATAAAACACCAATCGGTTTCTAATTCGGCCGCCGATAAGGCCTTCAATGAGCAGTTTAAACACAAAGACATGAACAGATAATTAATCAATCAAACAGATAGAATATGCAACACAATAGATATACTTGGCTAATTCAGTTTCAATTTCAGTCAGTCGGTTCAGTACTTTTAATCAGTTCACTCATCAGTCATAATCAGTCCAGTTTAACGATAATCGGCAGTTATTCGGTAAACAGTAACGAGGGTTGTTACAATGAGAGTCTGAACTGTAGGGCTATCGTATCCAAAGGAGCACGAAAAGCAAACCACTATTTCTGGAAACTCTGTTGGGGATTTAGAGAACTTGACTTGAACTTCATGATGTGACGTTTTATTTACATATATGTTCTTTGCATTGCATTTGCATTTGTTACTTTAAGTCACTGTGTTTTCCATTTGCTATTCTTAGACGGCTTGCCGAAGGCTTGCCTAAAAAGCTTGCCAAAAGGCTAGCTGGTTATGGGTTCTGCCATGTTGTAAACACAACCCATGGATCTCAATTACCGTTGTACCACTTAATCCTCCTTTCACTTCTCGGTGTTAGGTGTGAGAGATATATTAGGTAATTTTACTGAGGTACCTTATCAACCATTTAGCCTGGTGCATGTAGTAAGCTCTAGTGACCTTTCAAACTAGGGCAGGATGCTCTTCCATTTTCAAGATGTTGTGATACCGTTTTTTTGAATAGAGAAGTTGTAGATCATGCCAAAGCTAAGACAGGGAAACCTTAACCTCTCATAGGGGTGTTTTGAATGCTTTTGTGCAAAATGTGAAATCTTTGGAAATGTGTGATGCAATCCTGGGAGAGTCTTAATCTTGAGGCAATTCCTTTCAAACTTGAGGGTCATATCAAAATCAGAATTTGGGTTGAAATCCAGGGTTTGTGTTTGATATGGGTGAATTTTCAGAAAAACCAGAACTAGGGCTAAAAGAATTATGTCTTGCTTTGTTTTGACCAGCATACCTGGTATCCCAATTTGATGGGGCATTTGTTTTTAATGCCAGGTTTGTCTGAGCCAGAGAAGGAGCAATACCTGCCTTAGCCCATCACAGTCCATCCAATCTCAGGGAAAAAAACCCACTCAGCAAAAAGGACCAGTCCATTTAATCCGTAAAAGGCCAACTCAGAAAAGATCCATCCAATGCCGAAAGACCAATTCTAAAAAGCCCAATCTAGTCAAACCCATCTAGACTAATCCAGTTCAGACACATCAAGTATAACCTAATCAAAATCCTTGTTAGTCAGCCCTCAGCTTACACCCATATATTTCCCCAATTGCTAACTCAGCAGACCCGTGATGACACAAAGTCCAGAATAAGTTGTGGCCATGATAACGACGTTAAACCAGGGAATTGCCATGCAAGATGAGACCATTGCTAAGATGCAATGCCCATCTGGGGCATCTACCACATATCTAGTCCCGGGCACCCAGCCAAACTTTGACCCACCTTTGCCAACTGAAGATTTGTAGGATCCAGATCCTTGAGAAGGGTTGGCTCAAGCTCGAGTTTTCAGACCCTTGGTGCAGCCTAATGAGGGGCTTTTTTCCCTTGATATTAATGAGCTTGACCCAACCTTGTTAAAAATTCCTAACCTTGAGAAGTAATTCAAAAAGGCCCATGACGTTAACTTCATTCCCAACATTGAGGATAGGTATGCCGAGGCTGCTGTAAGGCTCCTAAACAGATTCAAAATGCCACATATTGACCGTTTCAATGAGTCTGGAGATCCTATGGTACATATCTGAATTTTCTTGGACGTCTTGAAACCAATGGGTCTGACTAAGCCTTAGCCACTTGGTACACCAAGTTGGAGGATAAAGTGATGCAGAACTAGGAAGATTTGGTTGAGGCATTTGTCAATCAATATTCTTACAATACCCAAATTGAAATGACCACCCAAGAGCTTGAAGCAACCCACCAGAATCCCAAAGAACCTTTTGTGGAATTTGTTGCAAGGTGGAGAGCAAAGGCAGCACAAATGACAGATTGACCTTCTGACAGGGACCAAGTGCGGATAGTGGTGCAGAACCTTGAGCCTGATATGTTACAAAAGTTAATAGTCGCTCCACTATTCACTTTCAAAAATTTACATGAATTAGGGATTCTGATTGAGAGTGCATTTAACAAAGGGATTATTCTTAGAGCAAGCGAACCAACAAGAAGGGTGTTTTCAGAAAGTACCAATGCTAGCAGTAGCACTATTTCCAAACCCACTAAAATCAATATCGTCACCACTCCCACAACTGCCAACCCCTTTGCTAATACCAATCCACAAACAGCCAGCCCAACTCGAGCTCAAGGTAGAACTTTCACCCCCTCCATATGAGCTTAACCAGCGCACGAAAAGTCCTGATGGAAAGAGGGTATCTCAAACCCCTTTATCCCTAACCTCTTCCTGATCCATTCCCTACTAGACATAACCCCACCAAATACTATGCATATCATTAGCAGCGTAGTCATGGCACCGATTGTTGCTACCAGCTTCGTCATGAGGTTCAGAATCTCATCGACAACCAGACGATAACTCCATTTTAAGAACCCAATGTTACCACCAACCCACTTCCCATTTACAACCAAGTACCTCCTCCTCACCTTAACCTCATCCATACACTACCACCCACCTTCAACCCCAGCATATACATCAACCCAGCCCATCTGCCCAAGCCAAAGGTGCTCATTGTTAAAAGTACCGATTTGTGAATGATGGATGCACCCAATTTGGTTTGGGTACGCCAAAATCGCCAAATGGCCGAACCCATTACTGTTGAAATGTTAAGAATGATTGAAGACCTTCAAGGAATGATTGCAGATTTAATATTTAGGGTTTCGATCCCGTCAAAAAGCTCCCCAATCTTGGGGCGAGCTATAGTTGAAAAGGGCCAACTCGAAGCTATCTCAAGTCTAGGTGATAACAGATCAACAACAAATGGGCCTCGCTTCGATATAGCCACCCAATCCCTTGGCCAAGCAGAAGCAAGTTGCAAGAACAAGGCTGGGACAAGTATTGATCCTTATGCACATCTTCGGTGGGCTATTGAGACTTTCAAGGTTAAAGGGTTGAACAAGTAGCAACTGCTCACAGTTGTTGCGAAGACTGTGGGTGACACTTTTATCGCTCAGGTTGAGAGGATTTTGAATCAGGGGGCAAGCCGTGAAAAGGGAAGCTTTACCAAAAACACCCATTCTAATTCTAGTCCCAAGCCCATGAATACCCAACCAACACCCGCCAACCCATTTGCTTATATTTCCAAAACTAGTGCTCCCTGCTCCCAAAACTGAACCTTTGCCCATCTCCATATGAGCCAAACCTATGCATTGAGGGTACTAACGGAGAAAAGGTATCTCAAACCTCTCGATCCTCGACCTCTTCCTAACCTTCTCTCACCTAGACATGACCCTATTCCATCAACAGTACGGTCACCATATTGACCGTTGCTTTCGCCTTTGCCATGAAATTCAAGACTTGATTGACAAGAAGGTCATCACCCCACCTGAAAATCCCAAAGTTTTCAATACCCCTCTCCCTGACCACAATAGATTGTCATCCCATAGCATAAATCCCATCCATGGCTTACCAATAACTAACCTTGACTCTAGCCATCATGGTCAAAAAGATGTGTGGGGACAACCGGGGTAATTGTGAGGCTCGATCTGTGAGACTCAGTTTGAAAGCCTGAAATCAATTCTACTGGGTGTGGATGTTAGTATTGCTGAATTGAAGGCAGGTCTGGACCTTCCTGTGGACTACTTGAAGTTTTTTTTTTTTGAATTTTGTAGATGGACTTGGAGAGTGAAACCCCATTTTCTCTCAGAGATGCTTATTTTGTTTTGAGTTATGTCCTGTAAATAATTGTGTTGTGAGTTTTATTTTCTTTGCCTTTTCTTGCGTCGCTGTGTCAGTTGAGTCTTTTCCTTTGAGTCACGTTCGTGTACCCTCAGGTCTTTGTTTTGTTGTTTTAATAATAAGAAAGCGGTAGTCAAGTTTCTGATAATTTTGTTGTGCCTACAGTAATGCATGTGTGACCTTTTAAAAATAGAAAAGCTTTGAATTTTTTTTTTTTTTTTTTTGAATGAGATTCTATTAATAATCTTGAGTGTTGAGAAGGATCCCCCAGATGGTTTGAGTGGATTCTGACTTATCAGCACAAAGTCTTTCATAATCTCAAAAGTTTAAGTTGCTTCTTTGGCTATTTCTTCTACAAAACTTGCAAAGATAGGTTCAGAATTGTGCGTGGTATTCTATATAGCAATTTTGATTTTGACCCGACCCTTGTTGTATACCGGACTCAGATTTCATGGTTTCATATTGTCGTTCACCTCTTGCTTCCCTTGTATATCCTTAAATTTGGCTGTTGGGTTGTTGTGGTTGTGTTTAGAATAGAGTGGTTGCTTGGTTTTCAAACCTTTTGTTGCCTAAGATTTTGCTCTTCTGCTTGAGCGGCACTTCTTGCACTCAAGCGGGCTTTGCGAACTCTCAATACTTTTGCAGGTCTGCAAAACTACTAGGAGGGTGTGTTCTACGCTCAAGCGGGCTTAGTTCGAGCTGTCATTCTTGCGCTTGAGTGATGGTCTGTTCTCTACAAAACTACTAGAAGTGTGTATTTTGCGCTCGAGCATCACTTCTTGGGCTCGAGTGGTGTCACCATTTTTCATTGTGTCTTGGCGCTCGAGCATTGCTTATTGAGCTCAAGCGGAACCATTTGTTGTATCTGACACTCGAGCGTTACTTCTTGCGCTTGAGCAAACTATCCATATATCAGTTCACGAAAATGACTTTTTACATCACTTTTGCAGATCTATTTCTCTCCAAACCCTAAAGTTGAGACCCTCTCTCTCTCTAAAACCTACATTTTCTCTACTTTTCATCTAAATCTAGTGATCTCCCTACCTTTATGCCTTTGTTAAAAAGGTAGAGCATGTCGTGGGCTATCTTTTCATCCGAACAAAAGTGGGTTTCGGCGTCATTGAGGTTTTCTCTTTACTTTGCTCGTCTTCTCACTGTGAGGTAAGGATTTTCTATACTCCTATATGACTTTTAACTTAGTTATTTGTTTTGTATAAACATCATTGTGATTTTGGAGGATTTTGAACAAACCTAGGGTTTTGGTTTAAAATTTAAAAGAGAGGTTTACAAATGGAAGTATTGAAAATGGCTATGGAAGTGGTTATGAGGTTGTGTGGTAACAAAATGGTTGATTTTGACACTTGGGTTGAATTTTGAAAAAAATGAGAAGTTTGTCGTAAAATGTTGTAAATATTTATTTTGAATAAATAAATAGAATTGGTATTGGAAATGTTGAATTGGATGGTTGGTTATATAAATGGTGGAGTTGAATATGTATTATCATTCACCTATGAAAATTTGGATAATTTATCTGTCTTGAGATTATATATCTGTTTAAGAATATCTATTTTGGGCTATTGGTAGAGGATAGCTATGATTGTTGTAGAAATTGTATGAGGATTAGATAAATTGAAACTAATTTCTCATCCGTAGTCATTGAATATGATTATGTCTATAAATACATTGTATATGTATAATGTTTAGGAGAAGATAGGGGATGTACTCCATATTTTGAAGAATATAAGGGGATGTACTCCATTGAATTAAGTTGGCTTGTGTATCAAGGGTGAAAGTCCCAAAAACCGCATGTATCTATATATATAGGTGCCGATTCTTGCGTATGAAAGATCCGTAAAATGGGAAATTGAAGTGATTGTATGATGGTACTACTGATTAGAGACTTATTGAGTTGTATTCTAAATTTGGTTGTCTAAATGAAATGGAACTGATGTCATGAATTGAAATAATACAGTTGGTACCGCTTGGTTTGCAAAAGAATTATAAAATGGTTTATCAATGGCATTATAATTGCATATTACCCTTACGTTTCATATGTTGTATTGGATTATTTTTACTGGGTTTTGGCTCACCCTATATGGGAAAATCATTTTCAAGTGTTGGTGATATGCCTCCGCCAAGTGCTTAGCTTGGGAGGGCTGTGTAGCTGAAGACTTATAGTGTTTATTTCACTTGTATCTTGTATTTCATATTTGTACAAACCTAGGGTTTTATTTGTATTGAGCTTATGACTCCTCTTTGTTGTACCCAAGCAGCGACTTGGAAAAATGTAAGCCAATAAGGCATGTGATACTAGTGTAGCTTTCATCCATTATCGCATCTGTCAATTTTGTATATTAAACTCTGATTAATGAAAGTGTGTCGTTTCAATTATACTACTGTTTATGGGATGGATTTATTGTATTTATTTCGGGGCGTTACAACTTGGTATCAGAGGATACCAAGTTTGAATACTTGGGTACGTGGGATGTGGTTATTACCACAATAGGTTTGTCTCGCTTAGCAGAGACGTTAGTATATATAGCATGCTTATGTGACAACATGCTTATATGACTATATGGGTATGGGATTTCATTCCTAAGATCTTGATTGGGTCTACGGGTTTCTAGAAGTCCTATTAAAAGAGCACTTGATCACTATTGTTTCTAATTGGAACTCTGGCAGTGTCGGAGGACGATCATTATCCAGGAAGGAAATTCGTATGTGTTTATGTGACTAGGTGCTTATGTGGAGTGGATTAAATGTTGTCTATTGTACCAGGACTTAAGTAAATTGGCTTCGGCACATTTGTGACTATGCTAATCTTTGGGTTACCCTTATTAGGATGCCTAGACGAGGAAGTGACAATTTTCCTCCTTCTACACGGGAAGAATTGCGGAAATAGTTTGTGGAGTTACGCCAAGGTGCTACACCTTTGGTACAATTTGAAGCATGGTTTGCTAACCTGTCAAGATTTTCTCCGGAGTTGGTGGAAACTGAGAAACTTCGTTGTTCAAAGTTTGAGAGAGTAGGTTGTGTGACAACATCCGATGAAGGATTACCAAGTTTTAGCATAGAAGTTATAGTGTGCTTGTTGAAGTTGCGGCTCATGTAAAGGCAGTGGTATTAGTCATGGGATGGAGTATGGAGGAGGCCATTTCGGCGACCCTTGTAACTCGAGGTGCTGGTAGACCTTTTAAGAGGCAGAAGGGTTCTAACCCACAGTAGTCCCAGGAGGCACAGTCTAGATCTACCTTTCCAGTGCCGAGTTTGGGTTCAAGGAAGGGTAAGCAAAGGGGTTTCACTTGTTTCAAATGTGGTCAGCTGGGCCATAAGTCTCTGGCTTGCCTACAGAGGAAAAGGGTAGGATTGGTAGTTCAACCAGTAGTCGTACCACTGGGATCATCTAGTCGGCCAGGACTTGGAGTGATCGAGTGCTCGATGGAGGAGCAGTCATTGGAATCCTCACCAGTTCAGACTTCAAACCAGTCACGTATTCGAGGACCGCTTATTTGTTGGGGGTGTAATTAGTGCGGGTCATGCTAAACGTTTCTATACCCAACCAGGGACTTCTCTAGGATTTTCACAACCAAGTCGGGTTCGATCTTATTCGTCAAGACATGGACAATACCATTATGGGAACCAAACAAGCTAGATTTCGAGGGTCTAGGGAGAGCCGAATTCTCAGACCTCTAGTGGGGAATTAAGCATTTGTTCCAGGTGTGGCTAGTTAGGACATATCAGCAGTTCTTGTCCATGGCTTGTTAGCTCTTAGGGTATCTTGGTTTTGAGAATAACCAACTTTAGCGGTCCAGTGAGGGACGGTAACAGTGGTACTGCCAATGGGATGGTTTTGTTTTTGGCTATTCTGTTTTATAACCGGTGGGTTATCGTTTTGTAATCATTAGGTTCTGTTGTGTAACCAATGTATTTTAGGGATGTTGAGACATCATAATTGCTTGTTTATGTATATGTACCTTTGCTTGTTTATTTCCATGGATTGGGCGGATTGAAGCATGTAATGACTCTAAAGTTTTATTAATATGATAAGTTATTGTGGAATTGGAAAGTTTTCGTATTGATGCATATATACACTTGTGATTTGGTTTGGGAAGGTAATGGCTGGTGAGCCATGTTTTGTAATTAAAAAGAGTGGTTGAGGGATGCGTATTTTGGTTGGGGTTACCATGGGGCAAGAAGAGTTATACTTGTCGGGGTTTGGTCTTATGTTTGTGGCAGAGGTTTCGGTCGATTGTTGTGAGAATTCCTCAAAAGGATGTGAAGTGTACAATTGGCACTAGGTTTTGTACATACAACGCGTTGTTTTCAAGGGTGAATCGCGTATAGGTTCGTTGGGTATAGACTTGTACCTTAATGATAGGTAATGTTAATGGATCTTGATATTATCTGGTTGATTTGGTTGTTAACAGGTCTTCATATTTCTTGTGAAAGGATGTTAGTCCCTTATTGTAGTATTGGTTGTTAGCATTGATGGATGGTGTGTTGTGAACAATTGGTAATATTTCTAGTAGTAGTATAGTAAATGTTTCCTAAGTTCTAGGATCCCTTTATTATATTTGGATGCGAGAGGTGTGTACCATAATTTTGGTTAAGTCAAAAGATGTCGTTGGAAGGGGTTGGTCGGTTATATAAGCCATGGTTAATGTGTGACCTATGTGTAGGGTCACAGTGGTTTTGTGTTTATGGGTTGAGGTTTGAAATAATGGTAAGGAGGTTGAGAACTTCTTATGTTCTCTATAGAGTTAGAATGGTAAGACTTTGAAAGCCTTGTAGGTGTCGTATGTATGTACTCGGTGCTTGGTTCAGGGCAATAGTTCAGTAAGTATCAACAGCTAGTGGATTGATTAGGAGACTTAGTATTTTGGTTGTACTCGTGTATTGAGTGACGAGTAGAATGTGGATTAAAGAGTTGGCCTTATTGGTTCTGAGGGATGGAGGCGTTGTGTTTACTTGTTGTTCGGTTTGGGTGGTTACATGGTAACGATGGCGTTGTAGCGTTGTGGTGTTGTAGGCTTTTGCAAGTTGACTTGGTTCGAGGAAATAAGTATGTGAATTTTGTTATTGTGAATTTGGTCGAGGTTGTGAGTACATTCTCAGAATGCAGGATTCAGTGTGGAGATAACCCATTCGGGGTTAAGGGTAAGATATCGTGCAATAAGTGACGACGTTTTGCTAGTATGGCGTAAGGTGGTGTACAGTTTGTATATTTTGTTAGATGATGTGTAGAAGGGGATCGGTCACAGGGCAATCCCAAGAGCGTGTCTACGTAAGGCAATAGTGTGGTTAATGATTGGATTGAGTAGTTTAATATTCGATAGTACTGGGTCACTGTGGTATGAGTGTTTGTTGTCTAGTTTGGAGAGTGAAACTCCGAGTAAAGTAGTAAGATTGTGTGGAGTGAGCGGTGCACTCTGTCAGAGTTGTTTTGACTTCGTTGGTCCTTGTGTGCATGGTGTAAGGTACTGGTGTGTGCATTGACTTGAAAGTGTATATTGTGTTTGACTTGAGAAGTTCAGTTATGACTCAAATGTGAAGCGAGGATGTGCATGCCACATAGGCATGCGTATGAGGGGTGAATGGAGAATCAGAGTACCGTGGGTTAACTTTGAAAAATCTAGAGTGATTCAATAGACCTAAGAGATTGTGTATGGAACTCCATTTCAGAGTTGGTGAGGTTGGGCAAGATGTTAGTATTGATACTAAGTTGGGTAAAGTTAAGTGGTATGTCGGTGTTTGAAGACTGATACGGGTGAATAGTATTGGATAGTTAATCGGTTAGTATTTGAGTTTGTTGAGATATAGTCACCTCAGAAATAGGCCGAAATTGAGGGTTATGCAATTAAATGGTGTCTTGGTATGAGATGTGAGTCCCACATGGACAGTTGGAAGGTTGTTTTGAGTTGTAGTAACTAGTTTGGAATTTTGGTTGAGAACTTTGGTCTTATAAGCTCTTTGCACCATAATGCGATTGGTGGGTTTGAAATTTCTTCCCCTATGTTATTGCATTGCTGGTATTTCAAAAATTTATAAGGGTTCTCATCGTGGCAATTTTGTTTTTGGTATTGTGGCACCACTGTGAGTATGATGGATTTTGTTGGGTGACTATGTTGTGATTCACTGGAGGAATGTTGATGAATGATTTGGAGGAAAATCAAACTCTCCTTTTTAGTATTGTGGCCTTGAGTACTTTGAATGAACTAAAACGATTTTGGGTTGAAACGTGAATTTGCGATTTTGGTTTTCGGGAAAATAGTTTGGAAATCTCTGAGTTTTGCTATGGCCAGTTGATAATGTATTTGAAATTGTGACGATATAAGTTTGAACACCTTTTGGGGAAAACCTAGTGTTTTGAGACAAATGGGGATAAATAAAACATTTTCTTTAACCTGAACGGAATATCTTATATCTAGTGTTGAGAAGTCGCATTTTGATCTAGCCTAAGTTGCTAGTTACATATTGTATGTCTTATGGCAAGGACTTAGAATTGTCGGGCATTGGTGTACCATAGCGTTGTTGGTAAATTGTGTTCTATTTTGCGTTCTCGTTCTACGAGAGTTAACTGAAAGCCTTGTGTGCAAGTGGTTTCCTTATTCCCTATGTTGGAGTGTTAAGCACTCAATGGTGATTTGGGTATTGTAGGTAGTCGAGACGTGGTGGATGCCTTGGAGTGTTGTTCTTGTTGAAGTTGTTGTTACCGTTATTATTGTTATCGGGGGCATTTGTTCTTGTCTCATAAACCGCTGCGAGTTTTGCTAGTGGGGGAGGTATCCGTGCTCGTTCCTTATTGTTGAGTCAAGTCTTGTGAAGCAAGACATTTCTGTTAGTTAAGGTGCTATGGAACATCACAGAGTTAAGGAAGCAACTCGGGAATGTGAGTTGGAAGTCCGTGAGAAGTATTCGGACTTATTTGTTAATGGTTGAACATATATTGAAATTTTTTTATGCTAATAAAATATAAAAACATTGTATATATTTGAAAATATAAAAACATTGTATATGTTGTATATGTTTTGGAAACACGGGTTTAATATAAACATTGTATATGTTTCGGAAAATGTGGATTGTACTTTCAATGGTAGAACTTGCGTATTGAGTTCATGAGATTGGATGATGGAAAAGTGGGTCATGATATTGGAATTGAGTAACTATCGTTGTTGTCTTTGGTTTAAGTATAATTGTAAAACTTGATTTAAAATTTTGGAGAAAAAATTCTTTAAGGGGGGGAGGTTATAGCGGGTCCAATTTTGACCCGACCCTTGTTGTATACCGGACTCAGGTTTCATGGTTTCATATTGTCGTTCACCTCTTGCTCCCCTTGTATATCCTTAAATTTGGCCATTGGGTTGTTGTGGTTGTGTTTGGAACAGGGTCGTTACTTGGTTTTCAAACCTTTTGTTGCCCAAGATTTTGCTCTTCTGCTCGAGCGAGCTTTGCAAACTCTCAGTATTTTTGCAGATCTGTAAAACTGCTGGGAGGGTGTCTTCTACGCTCGAGCAGCCATTCTTGTGCTCGAGCAATGGTCTGTTCTCTACAAAACTACTGGAAGTGTGTATTTTGCACTCGAGTGTCACTTCTTGCGCTCGAGCCTCCGATGTCGCCATTTTTCATTGTGTCTTGGTGCTTGATCATTACTTATTGAGCTCGAGCGGAACCACTTATTATGTTTGACGCTCGAGCGTCACTTCTTGCGCTCAAGCGGACTGTGCATATATCAGTTCGCGAAAATGACTTTTTACGTCACTTTTTTAGATCTATTTCTCTCCAAACCCTAAAGTTGAGACCCTCTTCCTCTAAAACCTACCTTCTCTATACTTTTCATCTAAATCTAGTGATCTCTCCACCCTTGTGCCTTTGTTAAAAAGGTAGAGCACGTCGTGAGCTCTCTTTTCATACAAACAAAAGGGGTTTTTAGCGTCTTTGAGGTTTTCCCTTTGCTTTGCTTGTCTTCTCACTTTGAGCTAGGGATTTTCTATACTCCTATATGACTTTTAACCTAGTTATTTGTTGTATATAAACATCATTGTGATTTTGAAGGATTTTGAACAAACCTAAGGTTTTGGTTCAAAATTTAAAAGAGGGGTTTGCAAATGGGAGTATTGAAAATGGCTATGGAAGTGGTTATGAGGTTGTGTGGTAACTAAATGGTTAATTTTGACACTTGGGTTGAATTTTGGAAAAATGGGAAGTTTGCCCTAAAATGTTACAAACATTTATTTTGAATAAATATATAGAATTGGTATTGGAAATATTGAATTGGATGGTTGGTTATATAAATGGTGAAGTTGAATATGTCTAATCATTCACCCATGAAAATTTGGATAATTTATCTGTCTTGAGATTATATATCTGTTTAGGAATATCTTTTTTGGGCTATCGGTGGAGGATAACTATGATTGTTGTAGAAATTATATGAGCATTAGGTGAATTGAAACTAATTTCTCATCCGTAGTCATTGAATATGATTATGTCTTTAAATACATTGTATATGCATGATGTTTAGGAGAAGATAGGAGATGTACTCCATTGAATTAAGTTGGCTTGTGTGTCAAGAGTAAAAGTCCGAAAAGCCGCGCGTATGTATATATATATATATATATATGGGTGCCGATTTCCGCATATGAAAGATCTGTAAAATGGAAAATAGAAATGATTGTATAATGGTAGTACTGATTAGAGACCTATTGAGTTGTATTCTCAGTTTGGTTGTCTGAATAAAATGGAACTGATGTCATGAATTGAAATAATACAGTTGGTACCGCTTGGTTTGCAAAAGAATTATGAAATGGTTTATCAATGGCATTATAATTGCATATTACCCTTATATCTTCGTTAAGTTTCATATGTTGTACTGGATTATTTCTATTGGGGTTTGGCTCACCCTACATGGGAAAATTATTTTCAAGTGTTGGTGTTATGCCTCTGCCAAGGGCTTAACTTAGGAAGGCTGTGGAACTGAAGGCTTATAGTGTTTAGTTCGCTTGTATCTTGTATTTCATATTTGTACAAGCCTAGGGCTTTATTTGTATTAAGCTTATAACTCAACTTTGTTGTACCCAAGCAAGGACTTGGAAAGATATAAGCCAGTAAGGCATATGATACGTGTGTAGCTTTCATCCCTTATCGCATCTGTGGCTTTTGTATATTAAACTCTGATTAATGAAAGCGTGTCATTTCAATTATACTACTGTTTGTGGGATGGATTTATTGTATTTATTTCAGGGCGTTACATTCTACATTGTACTGGGGATTCTCTTCGCCGTTAGGTGATCATTTTGGCAAGAACAAGATAGCTTTCAGACCTCACAATCATAGAATTTCTCCCCCTCGTGTTTTCATTGCTTTAACAAGAAACAAATAAAAGAAACCAAAAAAGAGAGAAATAAACCAAAAAAGAAGAAAACGAAAACAAAAAAAAAAAGAAATGAAAAGAAAGGGAAAAAAAAGAAGAAAAAGGAAAAAAGAAAGAAGTTAACCATTAAGCCAGGGGTATCCATTGGAATAAAATCCAATCAACCATAAGGAAGGGAACTTTTGTCTGAATTCGGGAAAGCTAATGCAAGGAAGTAACCATGAGAAGAACCAACTCTGAAAATTGAGCGAAAGAAATGAAGAAGACATGCATAAGGGAATGAAGAACCAAGCTCAAATCAAGGCGAAACCAGTTTCAGTGTTAGGGCAAGGATGCCTATTGATCAAATTCACTGCAAATGTTGTAACGCTATCTAGGCCGAAAACCCGAAAGGGCGACCTAGTGTAGACGTCCCCGAACGTCCCAGGAGGGAGATCCCGTTTTGTTCATTTGGGGCTCACTACAGTTCAGGACTCAAAGTTATGGTCCTGTATCTAATCTCACAGAGTGCAATGCAAGACCGATGAATCATCAAAGAGTCCAAATCCGGCGAATCGTTTTTGAAAATAGATTTTTTGAAAGAAGTGCCAAACATGGACTGCTTTGCCAGATACAGAGTCACCACCTAAATATTTTATTTTGGGAAATTTAGGAAACCCTGACTCGTTGCCTAAGGCCACGTGTCCGTCATCACCAAAGTTGCCTCGGCTCGGGAACTTGGGTACGATTGGGGAAGGTCACTTTGTGAGCACCCGCGCTCGCCCGATCAAAGATCGGCCTCTACTAACCATGATATCTAGTTTTGAAAACATAATGCGTTCTTATTCCGATTATTAGCCTAGATTTACTATGTGATGCGCACAGCATACAAGTATAGACTGGATCGCCTGAATTGGAACGGAACATCTCATGTTTGTTCTGAAAACGGTTTGCTACTCGCAAGTAGGCTTAAATGTGGACTTGCCACCCTCAGGTGGGCTTAGAAAATATGATTTTGCCACTATCTAGTGGGCTTAAAACTCAGTCAATGCATTATTCCAATTCAGATAATCTAATCTTCACCCACAGGCATTCAGGCAGTTACATCACATAAGCAGTTAGCCTCATGGCAAGCATGCTATCATGGCAGTCACGCTATCATGGCAGTCACTGACACACATGCAAGGATGCTAAAGCATAAATACTTATCGAGTACTCCAAGCCAAAACAGAAACTATGTTAGAAATCCATGCATGATCCTAACTATACAGAAATGCCTAATGCAACACATGCAAAAATGCAACTACAATAGGCTCGGCTATTCTAAGATGGCATATGATAATGCTGCAGCTAACACGTATTCAACTTTGGAATTGAAATACAATGCAGTTAGTATGATGCGCCGAGCCCGGTACATGTAAGACAGAATGAATGCAAACATGCGAGCATAAGTATGCTGATTGAAACATGCCCTAATCTAACCGTCATAAGCTGGTAAATAAAAGGGAAAAAGACGTGGGATTAGAAGACATACATCACACACACGCACACTTATTACAATTGTGCCCTCGCATGGAGGGTCCGAATAAATAATACAGTCCGAATGAATAATTACAGTCCGAATAAATAATTACAGTCCGAATAAGTACAAAATCCTAATTAATTAACAACTTAACTAGGAAAGCGGATAAATTAGCATGCAAGCTATGGACTGCCTCAGCTCTGTTCCGAATGATGAATGATGCATGTTCAAGTTGCCTTGCGCGGAAATCCATTGCGATGCCCCTATTCGCCTCTGTTTACACTTAATCCTGGAATGCTCTACGAAGCTCCAGAGGCTGTTGATTTCTGATTTGCTGCAACAGAGAGCAAGAAAGGGGCATGGCAAAGTATTTTCACATATGTATGCATGACTACTCTTCAGGGAGTGTAGTCCTCGATCCTCGTGCCACCAATCACGCATCTCGATGCATGATGGCTGAGGAGTCAAATTGCACGACTCGATGTGAAATGAATGCACATATAAACACAACAAGACCTAAACTCCATCATGGGTAATCCGGAGTGTCGGCGACCGGGAATTGAGACACGTTCCGTCACTCGGAGTACGAAACATCCCTCGTTTCCCATGCTTGGGCTAACTCCTATCCCAAACACGATGCAAATGAGATGGCATACACAATGCGACTAACATACAACCTAGCATACGCAATGCTATGAAATGGCATATACAATGCTCAATGTAACATGGCATACACAATGCTCTAACATGCAACTCAACATACACAATGCACGATGGACTTACACCAACATGAGTGGACCTCAGCCACACTCACATCAGTGGCCATTAGATGAAAATGAGACAACCGAAATGTGTGCACACATGCACGAATACCAAGGACCGAACCTAAGGCATGGAATGCCACTCTACGAAAGCATGGCAATGATGAAACATGACATGGAATAGCATAAATTAAAGCTCTAAAACAGCATGAAATATGGTCCCGAAACATGCAAACATGTCACACAATGCAAGCTAGAGGGCCCGAGTACCGAAACTAGTGAAATGCGTTACACTAGAGGTACCCAAAGCAATGCACCAGTGGCAAAACCAATCCCAAACAGACCCTAGGCAGGTCTGAAACAATGGGAAAATAGCCTAAAATGATGGCTCGAAATGCAAAGAAAGGAAGTTCATTCAATGGTCGGCAAATGAGGCATACAAGCCCGACTCTCAAACGCATTTAAGGAGTGCAAAACATGGGAATATGGAATTAACATAGGCTCTGAAATGTGATGCAAAACGACCCCAAAGCATGAAAATACCTCAGCACATGCATGCAATGGACCTCAAACCTCAAAGTTAAGCATGGGTATTGAACTACAAGCATGCAAAACAAACATCATTCAAACATGAGACCCAAAAACAGAGCTAGGGCAGTCCAAAATAAGCACATTATCAGTTTAAGACATGGCCAAAATGTGCTAAAATCAAGGTCCAACAAAGCATGCAAAGAAAGCTAGTGAACCATGAATTGTTCTACAACTATATGAAGCATATGAGGGCTCACCAAACCAGCCAAAAATAGATGTATGCCATGTCAAAATATGCCCAAATAACCACTGAAACTCAGTCAATGCATGCAAAAATGATGGGCTCCTTTGAAAGGCCAATAAGAGGGTTACTCTACACATACATGATGGACATCAATGATGGAAAAACCACCTCTGGAAATAGGTTATGAAAATCCTAAAACTCAGGAAAAAGGCCCTGAAATCAACCTAGGAAGCATGCAAATGAAAGACCCTTTGAAAGGCCTTGAGTGGGATTGTTCTACACATGCATCATAGACATAAAATATGGCCAAAGGAGCTCTGGACAGAGTCAAGGTAGACCTTAAAACTCACAAAATAGGGCCTGAAATGTGACTTCACATCATGCAAGTAGGAGTCCCTTTGGAAGGCCAACGAAGCTAGTAAAGAGAACAAGGGGTGAGAGGGTCACCCCTCTCTGATTTTAGGGCTCAGTGGCTAAAAGTTCAAACCAAGGCCAATGCAAATGCTCAAATGCATGGCTCAAAGCATGAGGAAATGAAACATAAAAGGGGGTAGATGACCCCGAACAGAAAAATGACCTTGAATAAACTTGAAGAGGAGCTCAAAACAAGACTTTTTTTAGTTTATGTCAAAGTCCAAAAATGATTGCAAATAGGGCTAAAGAATAGAGCAAAATAATGTAAAAATGGGGGAAATAGAGGTTTACCCTTGTAGAGCCGACCCTTAGCAACTTCTGGACCAAGAACGTGACTCCTCAAGCTCTGCAAATGACCTCCAAGATGCTTAAATGGATGGTGGAGGTGGTAGGCTAGGAGGTGTTGTCACGACCCGAACCCGCCCCCGTGGGTTAAGGACGTAACCGGCCAGTAATCATGAGATTAGGTGGTAGGCTAGGAGGTGTAGTGTAAATGGCCAAGAACAAGGGGTTTTGGAGCTTGGAGGAGAGAGATATGGAGGGAAATGTATGTATGCTCTAACCAAAAGGTTCAACCCTACCAATAGAAGAGGGTCCTTTCCTTTATAGAGGAGAAGGTCTAAAGCTTCTCCAAGAAGCTTCAAAGCTAGCTTAAACATCCTCCATACACGTGTATGGAGGATGCATTCTGAGGCTTCCAGCTGGCACAGCTGGCTTCAACTCAATGAGACAAAAAAGGGGGAAAGCTGGCCGACCAGCTGAGGTGGTCGGCCGACCACTTGCCCTGGTCGGCCGACCAGGTCAAAAGATTCAGGTGGTCGGCCAGCCAGGTCAAAAAAGTCACTTTCTAAAAGGTGGTCGGCCTACCCATATTGGTGGCCTCCCAGGTGAGTACAACACAATGGTGGTATAAGAGACTAGAAATTGTGGCTCAAAAGTGAGAAAAACCAGCTTTTTGTTAGAAAAATCGGCTTTAGGAGAGAGAAAAAGAGAAAACTGGTTTCCAAGGGAAAAAGGTGGCCTCCCACCATACTACCACCTCCCTAACAATGAAAATAGGGTCCCTACCAAAAATGGACCAAGACGGATGCAAAACGAGGGTTCGAGGGCCAAAAAACGCAGTCCGGGGCCCTAAAAACAGGCTGTTAGGCACCGGAAGTGGTGTATGACCACGAAAGGTGGTCTCCCGGGCCATAGTGTCCCTCTAAAGGGAGAAAATAAGGTGTGTGCCAAAAACCAGAGCAAACAGAAGTAATTAAGCGGTCCCGAACCGAGGCACACGGTCGACGGCTCTGAAAACCGAAAACTGGGCTCCAAATGGGAAAAATGGCCTATGACCACGAAACGTAGCCTACGGCCACTGAGAGATGGTCTACGAGACCTCTCCCTCCCTTCGAAAAGAGAAAACAAAGAAAACAGGACCTGATTCGCAAACCGAGGCAAAGTACAAAAGAGCCCCGAAGTCTGGAGGCAAGGCTCGCAGTCGAGACTTCGCAATCTCAGAACAAGCACAATATACAACATCACCGAGTGCTCAGTTGGTGACATCTGAGTCTTAAGGTCGGTCAAAAATGGGGTGTCTACAATTGCCCCTCTTTGACAGAACTCGGAAGTCATAAGTGACGGGAGTGAATGTCAAAGCCCAGAGACGACCCATTTTTGACAAGGCCGAAGACTTAGACAAACATACAAAATAACACAGAGATGTGCCCGCAGGCATGCCCGCAGGCAGGGCACAGATTACATCATG
>NW_021026168.1:259773-328317 GCF_004153795.1 Camellia sinensis
GTATCAGCCATTCGAACTCTAGTTTCCACCGTCGCAGTTGGTCTCCTAGGAACTCATTGCAAGCACGACCAAGATGCCCCTAGCAAGGACCGGTACTCGGGAGAGCACTTTTGATCGCCATTTTGGCTTGAAGTAGACTTGATCTTGAGCTTGAGGTAGAGGCACACTCATACTTTGGAGCATTGGCAAGACCTGAAGAGGTACACATGGAATGCAATCTCGGACCTTACTGAAGTTGAAACAAACTCAGATACCCGACATTTTCCCTCTTTTCTTACGTTGCAGTCTGGAACCCATATAGCTTCAGATAGGTCCTGGCTTTACTGTTCTGACATGACCTAGGTTGAACCCTACGGTTTTATGAAAGACCGAATCCTGTTTTGCACAAATGTAGAGAATAGCACAACACTCTGAGCACAAAACAAATCATTTTGAAATTGATAAATGAGTTCTTGACCGGGTATTGAGCCTACGACTGAACATAGCGCACCATGACTCAACAAAGGAAAACAAAGGCAAAACAACCTAAACACAAACACAGACACTCAAAAACAACTCAAGACAAGAATCGAGATAAAACAAAAAGACACGACACTCAGACGTGCACAGGGAGCCTGTTTCTCTGGGTATTGTTTCCCATCCTTTCTCATTTGTGATTCTCACATCACTCGGCCCTCGGGCTCTCCTTTTTTTTTTTGTCTGAAAAAAGCCTTTTTCCTCACTTTTTCTCTCAGCACACATCTCTCTATTCTTCAATCTCTCATTTTTTATCCCTCCCCTGGGTGGTTGATGGATAAACAAGAAGTTGCGGGCTCTTGCCTCTAGCATTGTGCTAGATTCTCTTTCTTGTTCACAACAGTGAGTTCTTACCACAGAGAGGTTGCAATGTGACCAGACGCGCAGCAGATCTGTAATTGGCATCGGTTGACGATGCTCCGCTGGGGAGTTTGGACGTGATCAGATCTGTCCAGATGAGGGAGTGGAATACCTTGCTCCATTCCAGTTCGTGTTTCGCACTTGGCTTGATACCTCGCTGCTCGGAGGATATGAGAGCTTTCAACCATTTTCTATTAGCTTCCGCTATGCCCTTCTTAGCGAACAGGGTGCCCTTTCCAGCAAGTGTGGTGCCCTTTCTGGCAAATGCATTGACGACGGGGGAAAGACAGGAAGCCTGACTCAACTATGCCCCTAGTTCATCATTTTGACCAATTTTTTTTGTTTTAGTTTTCTACTAAAACAATTTTGACTGACATGAGAGTTAGATTAACATGCTTGTTCGATTTTCTGATTTAAAATCATGCAAGTTAGGTTATGAGCACTGAAAATTTTCCTTTTGGGGTCCAAGAAATGGTCCAGTTTTGGAAAAGTGGAATAATTTTCGAGAGAATTAGTCAACCTTAGTAAAAATTCTCAAAACTGTTTTAGCAAACGGCCACTGCTCAACGAGCACGGAACCTACTCTCGAGATGCACAACCTCAGATCTGAAGGAGAATTGCCCCTTGTCTGAACGGCACTGCATGGCAACAAAAAGTTGCCCCTTGTTTGAATGGTACCGCAGCGCGCTGTATGGCAATGGAAAGTTGCCCCTTGTTTGAATAGCACCGCGGCACGCTGTATGGCAACAGAAAGTTGCCCCTAGTCTGAATAGCGCCGCAGCACATGGTAACCAGTCCTCACTAGCGCCGCAGCACATGGCAACCAGTCCTTACTAGCGCCGCAGCACACGGCAACCAGTCCTCACAGTGACAATTACAACCAAATTCTCGGATACAAAGAAGACAAAGATGACCAAAACCATCACATGGCCACAGTCGGATTTGAAGTGTTTTACAGCTGGACTTCAGAATGAAGTTGCCTACGTATCCCAAACATGGGAATCAAGCCTTGCGTAGTTCCGGGGTTAATGTACACTCGGGTATTAACCTCTCCTTTTGCGCTCTAACTTTTGCCAAGGCCGCCCTTCTGGGTTTTCAACCTTGCGAGCTCTGTTTTTCTTCTTTTCAATTCTTTTTGTTCTTTTCTTTTCTTTTTCATCTTTTCTTTTCATTTTCTTCATTTTTTTCTTATTTTCTTTTCTTTTCTTTTCTTTTTCTTTGTTCTTTTTTTTCTTTTTCTTGCTCTAACTTTTGTCTAGGTCTCACTTCCAGGTTTTCGACCTAGCGAGCCTCTCAAGGGTAAAAGTGTAGCTTTGTCCATGTTGAATGGTTTGAGATCTTGAAGTCATCTGAATCCAGGAAAATGGCTGCGGTTCGCTGATGATATAGAAGTCCATCCAATGGAGGGTGAATTTGCCTCTAGTGTTGTGGATAGGAACTCGGTTGTCCTTCAGCAATACTTTCTCCTTTTCCCTTTCTGGGATTTGGCATTCTTGCCAGTCTTTCCTGGTTTGCAGAAAAGACTCATCTTTGACTCTTCAAGCGCATCTGACATTTTGTGCCCCTAGTTCGAGGGGTGCTTCAAATCTGGCCACACAGGCCTCATATTGTAATTGACCGTTGAACATTCTGAATCCAAGTTCAAGGTTTGAAAGCAAAGGGGTTGAGTCTCAAGGCTGAGAACGATCCTAAGCTGCACAATCTCAAGAGCGATTCCACACAGGTCTTCGTAGGATCGCGCAAAACATTTTTTAATTTTTTTTTTAAGAAAGCGACAAATCGCTCGCACTGAAGACAGTGTAGAACCAATCTGGATCAAGTCAGGGTCCTTCTCAGTACTCACATTAACAAACATGATCTCAATCATTAAGGGCTTAGCATGCCTCTCTTTCTCTCAATTGATCAAAAAAATTTTGTAAATCCCGAGGAATTCCTTCCTCTTTGTTTTCACCGCAGTGTTCAAAAAGTTTTGAAAAACTTAGGTCAATATAACAATTTCAAGGCATAGAAGAGCAGGTGAAAAGTACTGCCGCTTTATTCAGACTTTTTGGCACAACTGGCGCAAGGCAGAAGCAAACACAAGAGTGTGAAAATCACTGCTGTTTCAATCAAAATCTGTTGGCACAACTGGCTCCAAGGCAGAAATAGACTCAAAAGAAAACGAAAAAACAAATACAAAACAAGCAAGTGATGTCTGAGGTAACACCCTCGAAATCACCCGACTCTAACAAAACAGGACTGACTCGATACAACAAGACAGACCCAACTGACTCAGTACAAAAAGACTGACTATGCACAAAACAACAAAACTGACCTAATACCCAAGTCAGAAAGTACAAAAACTAGCATTCACAAATGCTCAAAACAGTGCGTGCCATACGCCACATCGGGAGTAAACTAAGCGCCGCCCGCAGGTGGTTCATTCCCTGATCACATCACATTATCCCCCCACAAGTTCACTGATCTAGTGCCGATAGACTTTGCTGAGCTGGTGCGGCGATGACCTTGTTGTCAAACAGATCTTGTACATCATGGCGAAGACGAAAGCAACTGTCAGTGTCATGACCGATTTGTTGATGGTAGGCACAGTATTTAGTGTGGTCATGCTTTGGAGGGATAGGATCGGGTAGAGGTCGTTGTTCCAATGGTTTCAGATATCCCTTCCGGAGTAAGGCCTCTAGAGCCTTTGACAAAGGCATATAAAGTGGGGTAAAAACCCTCTTGACTCGAGGTGGACATTTGGTTTTCTGTGAGCTAATTCTGGACACACCGGTGAATGGGGTAGCTATTTTTGATGTGGTGGTGGTGACCATGCCCACTTCAGAAGATCTTACAGCTGCATCACCATTAGTGGTCGCATTCGAGCTGCGGGAAAACGCCCTCCTGGGTTGCTCTTTCTCCTGGTCAAGAAGGCCCTGCTTCATAGTGTCCTCAATCTGTACTCCCATCTCATGTAAATCTGAAAAGGTGGGGAAGGGGAGAACGATCATCTTCTGCATGAGCTTGGGTTAGAGGTTGCACACAACCATCCGAATTTGATCTTTGTCAGTGGGCCTAAGGGTCATCATTGAGGCCTTGGCCCTCCAGCGGGCTACGAAATCAGAAAAACTCTCCTTAGGCTCTTGCCTTGTTGTCTCAAGATCACGGGTTGTGACTTCGATCTGTGTATTACAGGAGTACTGAGCATCAAAAGCCTCGGCCATCTCATCCCAATTCCTCTTAACATCGTTTTCCAGTTTTGCGAACCAGATGGCCGCCACACCCGACAGGGTCCGGCCGAATAAAGAAAGCTTCTGTAGTCTAGTGAGGCCCATCGGCCTTAATATGTCTGAAAACAACCGTAAGTGTACCATGGGATCCCCGGACCCGTCAAAGCGGTCAATATGTGGCATTTTAAAGCGGTCTGGCAGCGTCACGGCCGCATCAGTATACCCATCCTGAATGTCCGGGATGGACTTGACACCCTGAGATTTCTTGAACATTTTTTTAAGCTTGCTCACCTTCAATGCTGTGGGGTCCACCTCGGACTCAAAGGGAGAATCCGGCAGGTTGGTGGGTGTTTTGGATAATTGGGGTAGGATTGGGGGCGGAGCCGGTCCTGTCGGAATGTCCGTATCTCCCTGGACATTTGGTGCCTCCTCGGGTGCTGGAACTCCTGGTGGGGGAGGGGGCGCACAGGTGAGATGGATAATGACCGCTGATCTGAGGACTATTGAACTGGTGATCTGTGCCTGATTGGCCCTTTTACCCTACCTCTGGCAAAGGAACACTGATTTCCCTTGAACTGAATCTCTGACCTGACAAAGTCTATCAACACAAGTCCGATGAACCTCGGGGGATATTGGAGCCTTCTGAAGCTACGGTTCCGAGACTACCTAGCAAAAGAGAAAACATGCAGCATCTCAGCTTGATTTCACCAAAACAGATATGAGCAGCCGAATAACTGTACTCGAACACTGATCACCGTTCCCCAAATTATTCCCCCAAAACTGAATCTGATACTCGCAGATATAACTGATTCTCAGTATATTGATGCTGATGCCCGCAGGCCTGATGCCCAGACTTGCAAACTGATACATGCATTCCTGTAGAGACGCACTCTAAAAGCACATAGCAAGTAAGTGAGAGCCAAAACACCCCTATGGAGGGGTAGGGTTTCCCTGTCCTATTTTGTCAAGAGCTAGGGTTTCACTACGCACACAGCGGTTTCAAACAACCTACAATCGGGTAAGCAACCTGTCCTAGTTTTGGAATGGTCACTACGGATTCCGATATGCACTAGGTCGAATTGTCAAAGAGGGTGCCCCGGTAAAAATCGGGGTTTGTGTTCCCGTCGTGGCAGAGACCGTAACCGGTCAGCCTTATTGCACGCTTCTTAAAGCAAGCCTCTGGCAAACCGTTCAGGAACAGCATACGGCAAACACAGTGTCCTAGGCGCACCAATGCACATGCAATGCAAAGAAACACATAAGTGTAATCAAAACAAAATATCCTGAGTTCGAGTCAAGTTCTCTAACATCCCCAGCAGAGTCACCAGAAATTGTAGACGTCCCCGAACGTCCCGGGAGGGAGATCCCGTTTTGTTCATTTGGGGCTCACTATAGTTCAGGACTCAAAGTCACGGTCCTGTATCTAATCTCACAGAGTGCAATGCAAGACCAATGAATCATCAAAGAGTCCAAATCCGGCAAATCATTTTTTAAAACAGATTTTTTGAAAGAAGTGCCAAACATGGACTGCTTTGCCAGATACAGAGTTGGGAGAATTTAGGAAACCCTAACTCGTTTGCCTAAGGCCAAGTGTCCGTCATCACCAAAGTTGCCTCGGCTCAGGAACTTGGGTACGATTGAGGAAGGTCACTTCGTGAGCACCCCCGCTCGCCCGATCAAAGATCGGCCTCTACTAACCATGATATTTAGTTTTGAATTATTCCGGTTATTAGCCTAGATTTACTATGTGATGCGCACAGCATACAAGTATAGACTAGATCGCTTGAATTGGAACGAAACATCTCATGTTTGTTTTGAAAACGGTTTGCTACTTGCAAGTAGGCTAAAATATGGATTTGCCACCCTCAGGTGGGCTTAGAAAATATGATTTTGCCACTATCTAGTGGGCTTAAAACTCACAGTCAATGCATTATTCCAATTCAGATAATCCAACCTTCACCCACAGGCATTTAGGCAGTTATATCACATAAGCAGTTAGCCTCATGGCAAGCATGCTATCATGGCAGTCACTCACACACATGCAAGGATGCTAAAGCATAAACACTTACTGAGTACTCCGAGCCAAAGAAAGAAGCTAATTAGAAAACATGCATGAATCCTAACTATACTAAGAATGCCTAATGCAACACATGCAAAAATACAACTACAATAGGCTCGGGTATTCTAAGATGGCATATGATGATGCTGCAGCTAACACGTATTCAACTTTGGAATTGAAATACAATGCAGTTAGTATGATGTGCCGAGCCCCGTGCATGTAAGACAGAATGAATGCAAACATGCGAGCATAAGTATGCTAATTGAAACATGCCCTAATCTAACCATCATAAGCTGGTAAATAAAAGGGAAAAAGACGTGGGATTGGAAGACATACATCACACACACGCACACTTATTACAATTGTGCCCTCCTCGAAGGGTCCGAATAAATAATACAGTCGAATGAATAATTCAGTCCGAATAAATAATTACAGTCCGAATAAGTACAAAATCCTAATTAATTAACAACTTAACTAGGAAAGCGGATAAATTAGCATGCAAGCTATGGACTGCCTCAGCTCTGTTCCGAATAATAAATGATGCATGTTCGAGTTGCCTTGCGCAGAAATCCATTGCGATGCCCGATTCGCCTCTGTTTACACTTAATCCTGGAATGCTCTACGAAGCTCCAGAGGCTGTTGATTTCTGATTTGCTCAACAGAGAGCAAGAAAGGGGCATGGCAAAGTATTTTCACATATGTATGTCGATTACTCTTCAGGGAGTGTAGTCCTTGATCCTTATGCCACCAATCACGCATCTCATGCATGATGCCGAGGAGTCGAATTCCACGACTCGATGTGAAATGAATGCACATATAAACACAACAAGACCTAAACTCCATCATGGGTAATCCGGAGTGTCGCGACCGGGAGTTGAGACACGTTCCGTCACTCGGAGTACGAAACGTCCCTCGTTTCCCATGCTTGGGCTAACTCCTATCCCAAACACGATGCAAATGAGATGGCATACACAATGCGACTAACATCAAACCTAGCATACGCAATGCTATGAAATGGCATACACAATGCTCGATGTAGCATGGCATACATAATGTTCTAACATGCAACTCAACATACACAATGCTATGGACCGAAATGGCATACACAATGTACGATGGACTTACACCAACATGAGTGGACCTCAGCCACACTCACATCAGTGGCCATTAGATGAAAATGAGACAACCGAAATGTGTGCACACATGCACGAATACCAAGGACCGAACCTAAGACATGGAATGCCACTCTACCAAAGCATGGCAAGAATGAAACATGACATGGAATAGCATAAATTAAAGCTCTAAAACAACATGAAATATGGTCCCGAAACATGCAAACATGTCACACAATGCAAGCTAGGGGGCCCGAGTACCGAAACTAGTGAAGTGCGTTACACTAGAGGTACCCAAAGCAATGCACCAGTGGCAAAACCAATCCCAAACAGACCCTAGGCAGGTCTGAAACAGTGGGAAAATAGCCTAAAATGATGGCTCGGAATGCAACGAAATGAAGCTCATTCAATGGTCGGCAAATGAGGCATACAAGCCCGACTCTCAAACGCATTTAAGGAGTGCAAAACATGGCAATATGGAATTAAAATAGGCTCTGAAATGTGATGCCAAATGACCCCAAAGCATGAAAATACCTCAGCACATACATGCAATGGACCTCAAACCTCAAAGTTAAGCATGGGTATTGAACTACAAGCATGCAAAACAAACATCATTCAAACATGAGACCCAAAAATAGAGCTAGGGCAGTCCAAAATAAGTACATTATCAGTTTTAAGACATGGCCAAAATGTGCTAAAATCAAGGTCCAACAAAGCATGCAAAAGAAAGCTAGTGAACCATGAGTTGTTCTACAACTATATGAAGCATATGAGGGCTCACCAAACCAGCCAAAAATAGATGTATGCCATGTCAAATATGCCCAAATAAACCACTGAAACTCAGTCAATGCATGCAAAAATGATGGGCTCCTTTGAAAGGCCAATAAGAGGGTTACTCTACACATACATGATGGACATCAATGATGGAAAAACCACCTCTGGAAATAGGTTATGAAAACCCTAAAACTCAGGAAAAAGGCCCTGAAATCAACCTAGGAAGTATGCAAATGAAAGACCCTTTGAAAGGCCTTGAGTGGGATTGTTCTACACATGCATCATAGACATAAAATATGGCCAAAGGAGCTCCGGACAGAGTCAAATCATACCTTAAAACTCACAAAATAGGGCCTGAAATGTGACTTCACAACATGCAAGTAGGAGTCCCTTTGGAAGGCCAACAAAGCTAGTAAAGAGAACAAGGGGTGAGAGGGTCACCCCTCTCTGATTTTAGGGCTCAAAGACATATCTAAGCCACTGAAAATCCACTGGATTTCAGTGGCTAAAAGTCCAAACCAAGGCCAATGCAAATGCTCAAATGCATGGCTCAAAGCATGAGAAAATGAAACATAAAAGGGGGTAGATGACCCCGAACAGAAAAATGACCTTGAACAAACTTGAAGAGGAGCTCAAAACAAGACTTTTTTTAGTTTATGTCGAAGTCCAAAAATTCCTGCAAATAAGGCTAAAGAATGGAGCAAAATAATGTAAAAATGGAGAAAATAGAGGCTTACCCTTGTAGAGTCGACCCTTAGCAACTTCTGGACCAAGAACATGACTCCTCAAGCTCTGCAAATGACCTCCAAGATGCTTGAATGGATGGTGGAGGTGGTAGGCTAGCAGGTGTAGTGTAAATGGCCAAGAACAAAGGGGTTTTGGAGCTTGGAGGAAAGAGATATGGAGGGAAATGTATGTATGCTCAAACCAAAAGGTTCAACCCTAGCAATGGAAGAGGGCCCTTTCCTTTATAGAGGAGAAGGTCTAAAGCTTCTCCAAGAAGCTTCAAAGCTAGCTTAAACATCCTCCATACACGTGTATAGACGATGCATTCTGAGGCTTCCAGCTGACACAGCTGACTTCAACTCAATGAGACAAAAAAGGAGAAAGCTGGCCGACCAGATCAGGTGGTCGGCCGACCACTTGCCCTGGTCGGCCGACCAAGTCAAAAGGTTCAGGTGGTCGGCTAGCCACTTTTTGTGGTCAGCCAACCAGGTCAAAAAAGTCACTTTCTAAAAGGTGGTCGGCCTACCCATATTGGTGGCCTCCCAGGTGAGTATAACACAATGGTGGTATGGGAGACCAGAAATTGTGGCTCAAAAGTGAGAAAAATCAACTTTCTGTCAGAAAAATCGGCTTTAGGAGAGAGAAAAAGAGAAAACTGGTTTCCAAGGGGAAAAGGTGGCCTCCCACCATACTACCACCTCCCTAACAATGAAAATAGGGTCCCTACCAAAAATGGACCAAGACGGATGCAAAACGAGGGTTCGAGGGCCAAAAAGCGCAGTCTAGGGCCCCGAAAACAGGTTGTTAGGCACCGGAAGTGGCGTATGACCACGAAGGTGGTCTCCCGGGCCACAATGTCCCTCTAAAGGGAAGAAATAAGGTGTGTGCCAAAAATTGGAGCAAACGGAAGTAATTAAGCAGTCCCGAACCGAGGCACACGGCCGACGGCTCTGAAAATCGAAAACTAGGCTCTAAATGGGAAAAATGGCCTATGACCACAAAATGTAGCCTACGGCCACTGAGAGATGGTTTACGAGACCTCTCCCTCCCTTTGGGAAGAGAAAACAGAGAAAACAAGACCTGGTTCCCAAACCGAGGCAAAGCACAAAAGAGCCCCGAAGTCCGGAGGCAAGGCTCGCAACCGAGACTCCGCAACCTCAGAACGAGCACAATATGCAACATCACCGAGTGCTCAGTTGGTGACGTCTGAGTCTTAAGGTCGGCCAAAAATGGGGTGTCTACACCTATGCAAAATTTAGAGCATGAAAAATGAGAAATCAAACAAATATAGCTCGTAAGGTTAAAAACCCCAAAGGGACGACTTTGGCAAAAGTTAGAGCGCAAAAGGAGAATATGAACACCCGAGTGAACCTTAGTCTTAGCCATGAACTACGTTGACCTGATTCCTATTCTTGGGACACGTTGGCAACTTCATCTTGAAGTTCAGTCTCGACCATATCCATCTCATCTATCTCGACCTGATCATCTTGCCCAATTCATGTCGTCAGCTTCGCATCAATCCATGAGCTACACTGACTACTACACATTGTTGCGTTGGGTAAGAAGGAACTAGCTTGAATCAACAAGTGGAGCAAATTTCAATACTTGAACTTATCAATAGAATCTCTAACTTGAGCAAAAAGGAATCGAAATTTGGGTTTTGCGAAATTGATTTCTAAAAGGAACATGAGCAATACTAGGAGCACTATGAATGATCAATCACCTTGAGTCTTTTTCTGCATTTGGGTCAGTTGTGAGTTCTGTTATATCATGCCTAGTATATGTTTCAGTATGCGCTCTTCATCGAGTCACCATAGCATGTCTATCGGTCAAAAGTGCTCTTCATCAAGTCATCTTGGCATGTCTATCGCTCAAAGTTCAACAAAGTGGCATTGCCAAAATTCCATACACAAATGTTCGCTTCGAACTCAAAAACAAGTCCGTGCGTGGAATTCATAAACAAACTGAGAGTGCCCATACAAGCGGCATCACATTCATGATCATTGCAAAGTATATATAAGAAATCCATCACTGCTTCAGAGCAGACTGGAGTAAGTTCTCAACATGTTGGAATAGAAGAGAAACATGACTCTAATTGGTTGGCAACTGTTCCAAGATCTGATGATCCCCATCACACGTGCCTGCATAATGTTGAAAAAGGTGGCCAATGACTGGATACTAGGGGCAATTTTCAATACATTTGATTGGACCATCAATCGAAGAAGGGGCATGAACCCAACCGATGGCCAGTGACTGCACACTAGGAGCAATTTTCAGTGCATCTAATCGGGTCATTAATTAAACAAGGGACATGAACCCAACCTTTCTTTCAATCCACTCAAAGCCATTTGTCGGGCACTTTTCCCTAGATTTGGATAGTTTACCCCCATGATGATTCTGATATGATTCAGCTTTCGAAAGTTGTCTCCAACCCTTTTAAAACTATCTTGGGATTGCCATCTTCCCTCTGGTTAATACATGCGCTTTATGCATGCAAGCCCATACACTCTGGTTGATTTGAATTGCATGATTGGTTGCTCTTGCTCTTGACTTTGTTTTGTACTTAACAGAATTTCATTGAGTTACCTTCCGCAGTGTTTTTCACTTACATTTCAATAAGTTGTAGTAAGTTGTCCTGCACTCATTATATAAGGTACATAATGCACTACTCTATGTACTTCTCATTTCCCTTTGCATACCATTCATCTTGTATAGCACTATTTTTTGCACCTTGCATCGCACTATTTTGTGCATTCATCTTGTATCACACTGTTTTGTGCATTCACCTTGCATCGCACTGTTTTGTGCATTCATCTAGTATCGCACTGTTTTGTGCTTTCACCTTGTATTGCATTGTTTTATACATTCACCTTGTATTGCACTGTTTTGTGCACCTTACATCATACTATTTTGTGCATTCACCTCACATCGCACTATTTTGTGCACTCATCTGGTATCGCATTGTTTTGTTCACCTTGCATCGCACTATTTTGTTCACCTTGCATCGCACTGTTTTGTGCACATTGTATCGCATTTTTGTGCACTTGCATTGCACTGTTTTGTGCATTCAACTTGCATCGTACTTTCTTATGCAGTCGCATTGCATCACACTGTCTTGTGCGCCTACATCGCACTATCATGTGCATTCACCCTATATAGCACTGTCTTGTGCACCCACATAGCACTGTCTTGTGCATTCATTCACCCTACATTGTTTTGTGCACCTCACCCGCACTGTCTTGTGAACTCACTTGGGTCTAGGAGACCTTAAATCCACTAAAGGTGCAATTCCTTTGGGATTTGTAATGCTCGAACAACTTCAGGCGGTTCGATATAGCCACCTGACTGTGTTTGTAATGAGTACCTAGGAAACCAACTGAGACGATCGAAACTAGAGTTCGAGTGGCTGAGGCCTAGAATGCAAAGGTTCGGAATTTCCGAGACTAAAGTTTGGTTTAAATACCCAGGGGTGTATTCTTTGCTTGAAATCTGTATGGTGGCCCCATAGGTTGACGTAACTTGTATGCGCCTCAATTCTAGATACTGAACCAACCTAGTCTATCACATTGTTGGAGAATAGGGAAAATTGCAAACATAGCCAGGAAGAAAAGTAGTACCCGTGGTTTGGAAGCACAAGATGAAGGAAGAAGTCTTAAAACCAAGAAGAAGAGGAAGATCCCCAGCAGCATAAGATGGGTCATCGCTAATTGCCCCTGTAAAGTACTTTTTAAGGCACCACTTCATAGCTGCTATATCACATTTTATCATTTAGTGCCTCTACAACATTGCATATAGCATTTATCACATGCATCTACTGCATTATTCATTATATCCATTACATCATACCATTTTATTACCTGCATCATTTCCATGTTAAGCTTAGTTTGACATGTGCTCATACTTTTCACGTTAAGGCATAGCTCTGTATGTGCACGCGCCTATTCCACCAAGAATTATGGTCTGAGGGTTTCGACACCTTTTCTATGTTAGACGTGGTTTGTTTTATGTCTATGCCTTTTCTAGGTAAGATGTGGTTCAGCCTGCACCCCTTATTCACTTCATTCATTGCATCCATTGCACTGTACTTTGTCTTGTTGTATTTAGAATTTAGGATCATTATCTTTCCCCAGCAGATCATTCCTCACCTATATCATACCACCCAAGTACTTATACTCTTTCTACGAAAGACATAGTTTTGCATGTGCCCGCACCCCTTTCACGTTGAAACATGGTTTTGTTATGTGTAAGCATCTATGCTGTGCTGAGGCCAGTATTGAGGATGTAGCACTTAGCCTATGTTAGGTGTTATTTGGTTATGCCCACTTCTTTTCTATATAAAACGTAGTTTGATTTGCATCTCTATTTCTTTATGGTATTCGTGTGTTTTGCACTGCTTGTAGTTTGATTATTTTCGTTACATTGTATATCATTACATTGTTTTGTTGCATTATATATCATTTTGCATTCTGCCCCTAAGCTACGTTGGTTTGATTCTTTGCAAAGGGATACGTAGGCAACCATCTGGTTTAACCAACTGCATCTGCATTTCGTTTGTTTGCCCAAGTCTTACGGCCTTGTTAAATGGGTCATCTTCGAGCTTTGACATTTACTCACGTCATTCTATGACTTCGAGCTCTGTCAAACAGGGGCAACTGCAGTCACCCCATTTTTGACCGCCCTTAAGACTTGGGCGGCTCAGGTTGATCACTCGATGATGAAAGTACGTTGTACAACTGCTCAAGTTCTTCAGCAATTTGATTTTTGAGCTTCTAATCCCAACCTTACACCCCATTTTGACCAAAAGTATTTTAGACCATAAAACCCACTTTTTCAAAATGTTTTTCCAAATGTTCCTACGATGTTCCGAGGTTCGTATTTTGTTTCAAAATTGTACTTTTCGGTAAACCGAGTAAGGACAAAGTAGAAATAAATGGAAGGGAACTGAACTCTGTCAAAAATCTTTAAAAACATCTTATTTATAGGTTTGGTGTTAGAGGAAAGAGGAGGGGAGGGAAGAACACTAGTTTGGGGAAAGGTTGGTGTAGCTTGGCTTTTTCACGCCCCCTTTCGAAAACTTGAAAAGAAGCCCTACAGTTCGGACTCCTGTGGTTCTGAATCTAATCTCACAAGTGCAATGTGAAACTGATAAACACCAAAGAGTCCAAATTCGGAAAGTCATTTTGGAAAATTGATTTTGAATCAAAAATGCCAAAATTGGATTGCTTTGCCAAATACAGAGTCGCCACCTAAATATTTTTATTTTTGGAAAAATTTAGGAAACCCATGACTCATGCCAAAGGTCACGTGTCCGTCATCACCAAAGTTGCCTCGGCTTGAGAACTTAGGTATGAGACGGGAAAGTCATGAATTGAGCATCCTCGCTCGCCCAATCAAAGATTGGCCTCTACTAATCATGATATGATTTTTATGTACATTGTATGCTCTTGTTCCAATTTATTATGCTAATATTACTATATGATGTGCACAAGCAAGTCTAGACTAGTTTGCTCAAGTTGGAACAATTCAACTTCATGTTTGTTTTGAAAAAGGGTTTGAATTTGCCACCGCAAGTGGGCTTAAAGTTTGCGGATTTGCCACCAAACATAGTGGGCTTAAAGCTGATTTGCCACTCAACAAAATAGGCTTAAAAGAAACATTCATTGAATCATTCCAATTCAAACAACAAACCTTCATCCACGAGCATTCAAATAGTTTAGAAAGTAAGCATTTAGCCTCATGGCAAGCATGCTAATCATGGTAGCATTCATATTCATGCAAGTATGTTAAAACATTAAAAAACTCACCTAGTACTCCAAGCTAAGAAAACATGAGTTAGAAAAATATGCATGCTTCCTAATTATACAAAGTGTCTAATGCAACACATGCGAGGAATGCAATTAATAGGCTCGGTCACTAATATGGCATATGATTTGATTTGATAACATGCGGTTAAACACGTATTCAACAAAGGTATTGAAATAACAATACAGTTTGAATGATGCGTCGAGCCTCGGTGCATACAATATGAAATGAATGTATGCAAGCATAAGGTATGCTACTTGACACGTGACCCTAATCTAACCATCGAAAGCGGTTAAGTAAAAGGGAGAAAGACGTGGGATTGAAAAATATACACATTGTTACATTTTGCTCTTACGAAGGAGAGTCTGAATGAATAAAGCAAAACTAATTAGCAACTAATTAGGGCTACGCTAATTAAGCTAATTATTACAAACCAAATGAAATAAAAAGATAAACTAATTAACTAATTATTACAACACTTGAATGAATTAACTAGTAAGTTAACTAATTAATTTACAACATAAATGTAAGTAAACTAAGCAATTAACATTTCTAACTATGCTGCCACTACCCCGCCTCGAGAAATAGAAGATGCAGATGCTCAGTTTTTGCCCGAAAAGACCTTCGTTTTGCTCTCCAAAGCCTCTATTTGCAGAGTTGAACATTCCAGAATCATTCTGCTCCACCTTACCAGCATTCTACTGAAGTTTACATTAGTGGCCAGCCAGCCATGGATGAATGTTGCCGGCCATCTACCAGCCAAGAAGGTGGCCTGCCAGCCATCTATAGTACACTGCCAGCCATGGATGGTGGCCTGCCAGCCACTGATACACTGGATCACCATGCTACAACAGAGTACAAACAGAGCAAAAAGAGGGTTTTTCCAAGGATTGTCTACACAATTCACCTCTCCTTTTCATGAATAAATCCAAGGAGTTGTGAACTCAAGCCACAAACCACCAATCTAAACAATTTCATTGCATGATGGCTTGTGTTTCAAGGTGTTCAAGCTCAATGAGTGCAAAACAAGACACTCAAGAACCATCACCCTATCGTGCATGATCAAGGGCAATGGAGACCTAGGAAACTTGAGACATTTCATCACTTTGAGTATGAAATGTCCCAATTTTCCTTGTGTTCAATTAACGTCCGATTGAATACACAACACACAAGTTATTATCTCGTTCAATTTTAATCCCAAGTTGTTAGTTACTTATTTTAATTTACCAACCATTCCTTAATCCAATTAAGTCCAAAAAGTGAGTTAGAGTCATCTAATGGACAGAAGGCTCAAAACACAAGTTGCTTTGGGTATGAAAGAAGTCTCATACCATTGGTAATGAACCCCCAAAGGGATTAAACCATTAAGTATGAAACCTCAATTCCACACTTAGGCACACAAGTGACTTGAAACAACTTTCAAAGCAAAAAGAAAAAAAAAAGAAAAAATAAGAAAGGAGGGAGGTTGCAGAGGTGATTAGTGCTGAAGTGCAAAACAACACCAAAGCATACAATTAACTCAAACAAGAGGTGCCTAATGGCCTAAAACACCAAGCTTGTGAGGACTATTACACTACAACCATGCAAAACAAGGCCCAATTGACCCAAACAGCCCAAAATAGAGCTAAAGCAGTTCAAAATAAAGGCAAAAACATGCTGGAATATAGCTACAAAAAGCTAGAAAAACATGCGAACACATAGAACTAGCTAGGCTAGCAAACAAGACACAAGGAGGGGAGGCTAACCCTTCCAATTTTAGACTTCAAAACATGTTTTTTGCCACCGAAAATACTCTGAAAATCAGTGTTTAAAGGCCCAAAAAAATATGGTTTAAAAATGGAAAACACAAGTGAAGAAGCCTTACAATCTAGATACAAAGAAGGGTGAACCACCCCTACCTTAAAATGGCTTCAAAACACAAATTTCAGCCCATTTTGACAGAGTTTTTATAGCCCAAAAATAGTAAAAAAAGATAGGAAAACAATTATGCAAAGTAAGCTAACAAAGCAAATATTATACCTCTTGAAGAGAGGAGTGATTCTAGGAAATAATTCAAGCCAACACCAACTTGTAGAGCTCCAAGAAGGCCTCAAAGAACCTCAGCGCAAAGGTGATCAAGTTTGGTTAAGGAAGTAAAGGCAAAAGTGTAGTGTAAGTAGGCAAAAGTGTAGAGAATTGCAAGAGAGAAAGAAACAGAAAATTTTGAGTTTGAAATCTTCTAACCCCAAAACATGAGAGAGGGACTACCTATATATAGAAAACATGAATTCTATATAAGGAGATCCAACCTTCCACGTGTGGACAGATGCAAGCATCTGTGCAAACAGCTGGCACAAAATATCTGCAGAAAACGCTGGTGGCCAGCCGGCTATCATTGATGGCCAACAAGGCATCATTGATGGTCGACAAGGCACATCAATGGCCGGCAGGGCACATCAATGGCGGGTAGACCAGAAGCTCTGGCTGAAATGTTAACTAATTATTACAACACTTGAATGAATTAACTAGTAAGCTAACTAATTAATTTACAACACAAATGTAAGCAAACTAAGCAATTAACATTTCTAACTATGCTGCCACTACTCTGCCTCAGGAAATAAAAGATGCACATGCTTAGTTTCCGCACCAAAAGACCTCCATTTTGCTCTCAAAAGCCTTTGTTTGCAGAGTTGAACATTTCTAGAACCATTCTGCTTCACCTTACCAACATTCTGCTAAAGTTTACAACAGTGGCTAGCCGGCCATGGATGAATGCTGCCGGCCATCTGCTGGCCAAGAAGGTAGCCTACCGGCCATCTATAGCGCACTGTCGGCCATGGATGGTGGCCTCCTAGGCATTGATGCACTGGATCACCATGCTGCAACAGAGTACAAATAGAGCAAAAAGAGGATTTTTCCAAGGATTGTCTACACAATTCACCTCTCCTTTTCATGAATAAATCCAAGGAGTTATGAACTTAAGCCACAAACCACCAATCTATATAATTTCATTGCATGATGGCTTGTGATTCAAGGTGCTCAAGCTCAATGAATGCAAAACAAGACACTCAAGAACCATCACCCTATCGTGCATGATCAAGGGCAATGGAGACCTAGGAAACTTGAGACATTTCATCACTTTGAGTATGAAATGTCCCAATTTTCCTTGTGTTCAATTAACGTCTGATTGAACACACAACACACAAGTTATTATCTTGTTCAATTTTAATCCCAAGTTGTTAGTTACTCATTTTAACTTACCAACCATTCCTTAATCCAATTAAGTCCAAAAAGTGAGTTAGAGTCCTCTAATGGAGGGAAGGCTCAAAACACAAGTTGCTTTGGGTATGAAAGAAGTCTCATACCATTGGTAATGAACCCCCAAAGGGATTAAACCATTAAATATGAAACCTCAATTCCACACTTAGGCACACAAGTGACTTGAAACAACTTTCAAAGCAAAAAAAAAAAAAACAAGAAAGGAGGGAGGTTGCAGAGGTGATTAGTGTTGAAGTGCAAAACAACACCAAAGCATGCAATTAACTCAAACAAGAGGTGCCTAATAGCCTAAAACACCAAGCTTGTGTGGACTATTACACTACAACCATGCAAAACAAGGCCCAGCTGACCCAAACAGCCCAAAACAGAGCTAAAGCAGTTCAAAACAAAGGCAAAAACATGCTGGAATATAGCTACAAAAAGCTAAAAAAATATGTGAACACATAGAACTAACTAGGCTAGCAAACAAGACACAAGGAGGGGAGGCTAACCTCTCTAATTTTAGACTTCAAAACATGTTTTTTTTCACTGAAAATACTATGAAAATCAGTGTTTAAAGGCCCAAAAAAAGATGGTTTAAAGATGGGAAACACAAGTGAAGAAGCCTTACAATCAAGGTACAAAGAAGGGTGAGCCACCCCCTACCTTAAAATGGCTTCAAACCACAAATTTCAGCCCATTTTGACAGAGTTTTAATAGCCCAAAAACAGTAAAAAAAGATAGGAAAACAATTATGCAAAGTAAGCTAACAAAGCAAATATTATACCTCTTTAAGAAATGAGTGATTCTAGGTAACAATTCAAGCCAACACCAACTTGTAGAGCTCCAAGAGGGCCTCAAAGAACCTCAGCTCAAAGGTGATCGAGTTTGGTTAAGGAAGTAAAGGCAAGAGTGTAGTGTAAGTATGCAAAAGTGTAGAGAATTAAGAGAGAGAGAGAGAAAGAGAGAGAAAGAGAGAGAAAATTTTGAGTTTGAAATCTTCTAACCCCAAAACATGAGAGAGGGACTCTCGATATATAGAAAACACAAATTCTATACAAGGAGATCCAGCCCTCCACGTGTGGAAAGATGCAATCACCTGTGTAAACAGTTTGCACAACTGGCACAAAATACCCGTAGAAAACACTGGTTGCCGGCCGGCCATTATTGATGGCCGACAGACCAAAAGCTTTGGCTGGCAGCCTTCATAGATGGCCGGTAGGCCACCAGAGACTGCAAGAGGGAAAGACCCAGACATGGTCCAAAAATGAGACAAAAATGATGCAAGATTTGAAAGGCTCAAACCTGTGGCGTTCCGCTAAGGACTTCAAGTGCTTAGTGAGCAATCAGACTCGTCATCGGATGTACCTGCAAGAATATCCAAGTCTTGAAAGGTTGTAAAAAATGGGGTGTCTATAGTTGGGCATCAATCTGTTAAGATATAAATGAGCAGCCTTCACTAAATTAGGCATATCTCTTTGTACACTTCGAATTTAGATGTTAGGCCACTACCATTGGAAAGTAGACTTCTGGGGCTTCAATTTAGACTGAAAAATCACTAGAAATTGAGTCTGGATGAGGGAGATATGCCCGTTTGAAGTTGGGCTTTAAAACAGATTTTTGTGGCCGGCCGGACACTTTTTGTGGACAGTTGTACAAGTACCTGGCCGACCGGCCAGGTGTCTCGGAATGCAGATATTTTGATTCCAGCTGTCCCCCCCTCCCCCCATGTGCATCCTTTGCACCAGTTGTCTCTATACAGATATTTCTGACCTGAGAGCCTGTTTTCCTATATATACAAGACCATCCCTATTGAAATTAGGTTAGAAAAAATTCCAAAAGCTCTGACACTTGCATAGCACTCTCTCTCTCTCTCTCTCTCTCTCTCTCTCTCTCTCTCTCTCTGGCAACCTACACACACTCTCTCTCTACACTTCCTAAACAAAAAATTTGGCTCTTCTTGCTGAGGTTCTTGAGCTCAAATCTCAGCTCTTGAGAGTGAGGACTTGATGGTTTGTGATCAAAGAAGTTACCTCTCTTCAAGAGGTATAATTTTGGCCATCTCTACACTGCTTATTTCCTCTCTTTCCTTGCTGTTTTTGTACTATTTTTACACTATTTTTATGGGTTGAAACTTGTGGCTTAAAGCTATCAAAGGTGGAGGGGTTAACCACCCTTCTTTGAGCCTTGTTTCCTAAGCTTTTGCCCTTTTGTTTCCCACTTCTTTCTCAACTTTTTACCACTATTTTCAAGAGTTTTTTAGAGGCAAAAAATGTGGTTTTGAAGTTCCAAAAATGAAGGGGTTAGCCACCCCTCCTTAAGCTTGTTTACTATCCTCATTTCTGCATTATTTTAGCTTGCTTTTCTAGCATTTTTAAACTCAATTCCAGTACTATTTTAGCTATTTTTATGACTATTTTAAGGTGTTTAGTACATTTATGCTTTGTATAGTATGCTTGTAGTGTTGTAGTCCTCATAAGTTTGATGGTTTAGGCCTTAGTCACCAACCTATTTGAGTTGATAGCATTTATTTTATGCTTTTCATACATGTGTTCACACTTTGCATAAGCACCTATGCAACCTCCCTCCTTTCTTGGTTTTTTTCCTTTTGTAAGAGTTGTTTCAACCGAGTGTTGTTTAAGTATAAGAAAGAGACCTTCCATGCTAAATGGTTTAATCTCTTCGAAGGTTCATTACCAGGGCACTGCATCTCTCTCATACCCAAAATAACTTCTTGTTTGACACTTCTCTTCATTAATGGATTTAATTCTCATTTTTAGACTAAAATGACTAAAGAATGGAAAGGTAAGTAAAAGAGGCAATAAAATTGGAACTAACATGATACAAGATAATAAAATGGTTTGGGTTTCAATCGGACATTAATTAAACCCATTGAGTTTTGAGCCATTTCATACTCTCTTGTGATGATAATGGTTCAAGAATCAATGTCACCCACTTCCCTTGATCAATCCCACGAGAAAGAGAAGGTTTTGTGGGTCTTTTCTTTGCACTTATTGAGCCTTTGTCCAATCGAGTCATGGATCATCATGCAATAACTTTGCTACCATTGATGATTTGTGAATTAAGTCTACCCCTCCTTTGATCAATTTCATGATAGGAAGAGGCAGAGAAGATAAACATCTCCTGGAAACACTCTGTTTCTGGTTTGTTTCTTTTCTAATGCAGTAGGGCAATATTAAAATTATTTGAATCCGGCCAGCCACCTCTTTTTAGTCAGGTAGTAGTATTTTCCTACAAAACAGAGCAGAAGCTGAGGCAAAAACTAAAGTATTTTCTGCAGATAGAACAGTTCTGGCAGCAAAACAGAGGCGTTTCCGGGAGGATGTTCGCATTGGCACTTGTGGTTCCTTGATCCCCCGCTCACTTTTTTTACTTAGTTTACATAGCTCTTAGCTAATTAATTAATTTGTTAATTCCCTTGAACTTGTAATAACTTAGTTAATTGATTTCGTATTGTAATTAATTAATTAGTTTAATCTTAAATTGTAATAATTAGCTAGTGTAGTTAATTTATTTCCTTGGTAATGCAATAGCTAGTTATTTCGGTGCTGTAATAATTAACTTAAAGTAGGACATTCATTAATGTGTATGTCTTCCAACCCCTATTTCTTTCTCCCTTTTATTTACTCGCTTATGATGGATAGCATAGAGCATCATGTTTTAATTAGCATTTTCCATGACTTGCATCCATTTGTCTTGCATGCATAAGGGTTCAGCTCAACATACTAATCAATATCAATTTCAAATTCTTATTCGAATATGTGCTTTGTCGCATACCTTGAATTGACTCACATGCCATGCTAGTAGTCAGGCCTAGTAGTTGTATCTTTGCATGTGTTGCATTAGTCACTTGCATATTAGAGCATTTATTTAACTAACTATTTTATTTCTTTTGGCTTGCCTCGATTGAGTACTAGGTGACCTTTCATTGTTTTAGCATATTGCATGAGTGTTAGTGTTGTCATATCGAGCATATTTTCCATGAGGCTAATTGCTTAAGTGATATATCTCTTGAATGCCTATAGATGAAGGCTAATTGCTTAAATTGGGATGGTTTGATTAATGTACATATGAGATCACTTTTTCAAGTGGCACATATTCAAATACTTTTCAAAACAAACATGAAATCAATGTGTTCCAACTTTTACAAATTAGTCTATACTTGTGTGCATCACATAACAATGTTAGCCTAATAAACCAGAACAAGAGCATATAATGTAAATAAGAATCACATCATGATTCGTACAGGTCGATCTTTGATAGGGTGAGTGGAGTGCTCAATTCATGACCTCCCCTTCTCATACTTAAGTTCCTGAGTTGAGACACTTTGGTGATGACAGACAAGTGGCCTTTGGCAAGAATTACGGGTTTTCTAAATTTCCCTAAAATATTTAGGTGACGACTCTGAAATCTAGCAATACAATCCATTTTTGGCATTTTTTATTCAAAATCAATTTTCCAAATGAATTGTCGGATTTATACTCATTTGTGTTTATCTATTTCACATTGTACTTGTAAAATCAAATTCAGAATCACGAGAGTCCAAACTGTAGGGCTATCGTGTTCGAAAGGAGCACGAAAAGCAAGCTACACAACAACTCCACCATTTTTAAGTGTTTTTTTTTTTTTTTGGTTCCAAATAAAAGACCAATATCATTAGGCCATGAGCAAAGCCACTAAAACTTCAAAAATCATAAATTTACATATAGTTTTAACATCTAAAATTTGTCCCGTTAATATTTTGAAAAATAAATTGTTGATTTTCTCAATCATTATAAAACTTTTATTTCAAATTTTTCATTTTGTTCCATTTTCTTTGGATTTCTATAAAATTTAACTTGAGGAGGAAGTGAACATGGTCAATGTTCGTCTTTGTAGTTTTTCTTGCTTTATTTTTGTCTTTCAAACATGAATTTTTATCATATGTTCATTAAAAATTTTATTTTACAAATTCCATTTAGTAATTTTTTTATGCTTAGCAGCGACTAGTTGCGTGTCAAATGTGATCGTCACAAATGATTAAGTCAGTGCCATAGGTCCATTAATATATATATATATATATATACACACTTCATTTAATAGTAAAAAAATGGAAAATTTTATGAATGTTTTTTACCGCACCCACTTGATGACTCCGTCCCTAATTAGGGCCCGACCAACTCGAGCGCCTTTTGAAATTTGAGTCTCTAGCTATTGCCTGACTCTCCTAATTGAAGGGGCACCCCTTGCTGGATATTTGATGAGCATGTAGATTTTGATGACCACCTAAAAGTCTAGGATAAATCTACTACTATTTTAGAAGGCGAGTACCCTCACTTGTTTTTTTTTTTTTGTTAAATATCTATTACTTGTTTTTTATTGTTATGTTAAAAGTGTAAGCACCCTCACTTGTTTTTTATTTTTTCATATTTTCAAATACTCCTTACTTGTTTTTTACTTTTTCATATTCTTAAAATACTATTCTTAACACGTTGCTCCTGAAAATATATCATATAGCAACAGTTATAGACACCATGTAGTGACACGAACTAAGACTTCTTAATTTCTGTGAATTGTCGGTTTACAGTTCTCATCCATTAGAGAACTTCATATAATAATAATAATAATAATAATAATAATTGAAACTCTTAAAAAAAATCTAATTTAATCCATAATGATGTGGCATAAGTGATGTTAATATATGTTAATTTTTAATTTGTCACACACTTAATTATGGTAGTAGATATAGTGTCCAATTGTCTTGTCACATTATTATAATTGAATTTGTATATATATAAACTTGTGGATGTCTAGCATTTTTCATATAATAATACATAATTTTATAGTTGAGTTGTTCAAAAATTCAAATCTAAATTCATTATTATAATTGAATTTGTATATATATAAACTTGTGGATCTCTAGCATTTTTCATATAATAATACATAATTTTATAGTTGAGTTGTTCAAAAATTCAAATCTAAATTCAACTATAAACTTGATAGAATTTGATAGGTTCGTGAGGCTCACCACAAGTTTTGTTTTAATGATTTGAATTGTTTGTTTTGTACGACCCTCTGAGTAAATTTTATAGTGATTGTCTAAAAAAAATTATTTTTAAAAATATATTTGTCGTCTTTTTTTTTCAGAGACATGTGATAAAATAAAAAGTTAATTAGTTAAAAATCTTATTTACAAATGTTATGTAGCTCAAATCCTATCTAATATTTTTTAAACCAATAAATCATATTTAGTAAAACTGAAAATATTATCAATTTTTTTCAATTTTTAAAACTAAGAACATTATTAATTTTGCTACTACAAGAGATAGCACTTTTGGCGACTGAATTTTTGGTCGTCAAAAGTCATGTTTTAGTCGGCAAAGGTTTTTAGCGACTAAAAGTTTTGGTCGCCACGCTAGTCAGTGACCAATTGCTGGGAAAGGTTTCTGAGGACTAAAAATATTATAGTCGCCAAAAGTAATAAATTGCCGGGTATTTTTTTGTCACCAAAAGCATTAAAGGAAAATTATCTACAACAGTTTCAGCGACAAAAATTTGTTGTCATCAAAAGTTGAGAATTATTTTTTACGGCTAAAATTGTAGCCGCCAAATAAATTTTTTTATGTCATGTTATTTTTTTTAGCTACTAAATATTTTAGTCGCCTAAAGTTTGATTTTTTTTTGCTTCTAAACTTTTAGTCACCGAAAGTTTGATTTGTTTTTGGCCACTAACCCTTTAGTCGCCAAAAATGACTTGTTGTTCAGGTTATTTTTGTTTAGCTACTAAATAATTTAGTCACCACCTAATGTTTGATTTTTTTCGGCTACTAAACTTTTAATAGCCTAAAGTCTGAATTGTTTTTACCTACTAAACCTTTAGTTGCCAAAACATTTTTGTAGTTTGTTTGCAATTTTATAGCTACTAAACATTTTAGTCGCCTAAAGTGTGATTTTTTTTTTTTGGCTACTAAACTTTTAGTCGCCAAAAATATTTTAAATTTTTGTTTTTTAGCTACTAACTATTTAGTCGCTAAATTATATACTTCCTTTACGCCTACGAGTTGTTTGGTCGCCAAAAACAAAAATTTATGCTTTCTCTCCAAATTCTAATTTGTTTATAGCCTGTATGTATTCCATGTAACCTGTACTACATATATGAACAAAGTAATACATATATTATCAATCATTCCACAACAGATCTGCATCCATTTCACTTCCAACCATCCAAAAATGTATAACTGTAAATGTAAGATTCCATACAAACCATAGTCCAACTTGTACTATATAGTCCAAACTAAAATAATAATTCCATACAAAACATAACTGCAAAAGTTGCAAAAATCAAGCCTTTTGTGTATAAAAAAATGTATATACTACCATGCGGAATGGCCATTTGTCGTGGTACAGATTACAATGGTAATTTGTACCACGACAAAAGGAATTCTATATACCATATGAGTAATTATCAAGTCGATACCAAAAAATATCTGTACAAGTAATAATAATCCACACAAAAGTGGAGGACGACAAAATTATCAGGATTATACAAAAGTCAAAATTGTTCTCCATACACAAAAAAGAAGTATCCACAAGTCCACGCCAAAAGCCATCTATAAAATATATATATATATATATAAATGCACACATCAGTATTCAGAAATGCATGCTTCAATTTAGCTATGTGTAGACACCCTAATTTTTACCACCCTTAAGACTTGGGCGCCTCATGGTGAACACTAAATGATGAAAAGTTACGCTCGACAATCGTTCGAATCTTCAGCAAAAGGCTTCAGTTTTTGTGCTTCTAATCCCAACCTTACCCCCCATTTTGATCAAAATTATTTTAGACCTTAAAACCTTCTTTTTCAAAATATTTTTTCAAATGTTTCTACGATATTTCGAGATTTACATTTCGTTTAAAATATTGTACTTTTCGGTAAACCGAGTAAGGACAAAGTGGAAATAAATGGAAGGGAGGTAAAATCTTTGAAAGATCTTTAAAAACATCTTATTTATAGGTTTGGAGTTGAAGGATATATGAGGTGATGGAAGAAAACTAGTTTAGGAAAAGGTTGAGCATCAAACCGTTAAGAAAGAAATGAGCATCCTTCACTAAATTAGGAATATCCCTTTGTACACTTAGAATTTAGATGTGAGGTTACTGCCATTGGAAAGTAGACTTCTGGGGCTTCAATTTAGACTTAAGAATCACCTAAAACCGAGTTCGAATGAGGGAGATGCTCATTTGAAGTCGGGATTGAAAATAGATTTTTCTTTTCCAAGTAGCTAGCCGGCCAATTAAGTGGCCGGCAGGACAATTGATGAGAAATTCGGCCATTTAGAGTGGCCGGCAGGCCATGTGTCCTGGTAGGAAGATATTTACAGCTAGCTGTCCCCTTTCATGTGCATGCCTTGCACCAGCTATCTCTATATAGATATTTTCGACAGGAGAAGTTGTTTTTCTAAATACAAGCCCACCCCTCTTGATTTTAGGTGAGAAAATTTTGCCAAAGCTCAAAAAATTGCCAAACACTCTCCCTCTCTATCTTGCAATATGCATACACTATGCATACACTTCCTAAACCAAAAACTTTGAGTCTCCTTGCTGAGGTTCTTGAGCTAAAATCTCAGTCATTGAGAATGAATATATTGTGGTTTGTGAACAAAAGAGTAACTCCTCTTCAAGAGGTATAACTTTGGCCATCTTTACACTACTTTTTCTTTCTCTTTTCTTGCTATTTTTATGCTGTTTTTGGACTGTTTTTGATGAGCTGAAACTTGTGATTTAAAGCTACCAAATGTGGAGGGGTTAACCACAATTTCTTGAACCTTATTCCATAAGCTTTTATCGTTATGTCTCCCACTTGTTGCTCAACTTTTAGCTACTGATTTTCAGAGTTTTCAGAGGCTAAAACATGTGGTTTTAAGGTCCAAAAAGTGGAAAGGTTAGCCACCCCTCATTAGGCTTGCTTATTAGCTTTAATTCTCTCTCATTTTTGCTCACTTTTTTAAGCTTTTCAAACTAATTCTTCATCATTGTTTTATGAGTTTTGGGACTATTTTGATGTGTTTATTTTATTTATGCTTTGAAAATTATGCTTGTGTTGTTGTAAGTCCTCATAAGTTTGGTGGTTTAGGCCTTAGACACCAATCTATTCGAGTTGATAGCTTTTATTTCATAGTTTTCATACATGTGCTCACACTTATAATAATCATTTCTGCAACCTCCCTCCTTTCTTGGTTTTCTTTGTTTAAGAGTTGTTTCAAACAATTGTTGTTTAAGGCATAAGAAAAAGACCTTCCATGCTTAATAGTTTAATCTCTTCGGAGGTTCATTACCAAGGCATTGCATCTCTCTCATGCTAAGAACAACTTCTTGTTTGACACTTCTCTTCATTAGTGAATGTAATTATCACTTTCGGGCAAAATGAGTAAAGAATGGAAAGGTAATAAAAAGGACTAATAAAATTAGACTAAAAGAGACATAAGATAACAAAATTGAGTTGGGTTCAATCGGATGTTATATTGAACCCATTGAGTCTTGAGTCATTTCATACTCTTTAGTGATGATAATGAGTCAAGAATCAATGTCTACCACTTCCCTTGAGATAACTCCATGATAGGGAGGAGGTTTTGTTGGTCTTCTTTTATTTTCACTTGTTGACCCTTTGTCCTATTGGTTCATAGATCATCGCGCAACAACCTTGCGACGATTGATGGTTTGTAGACCAATCCAACTTATCCCTTAATTAGTTTAATGATGAGGAGAGGCAGAAAGGACAAACATCCCCTGTAACACTCTGTTTTTGCTCTGTTTCAATTCTGTGGCAGTATGACAGAACCCAAAATAGTGGCCGGCCAGCCACCCTTCCATCTGGTGGACCACTTTCCAAGGCGGGCCAGCCACTCTATTTTATGTAGGTAGTGTCATTTTCATGGAAGAACAGAGCAAAAGCTGGGACAAAAACAGAATTATTTTCTGATCGCGAACAAAACAGTTTTTAGTAGCAAAATAGAGGAGTTTTCAAGCAGATATTCTCATTCATGCATATGCAATTCTTCACTTCCCGTGGCCCATTAAATTAATGCTAATAGTAGTATGTTGTATCTAAATTAGTAGCTTCATTTGAAACTTGAAATAGCTAGTTCATTAATTAGTTAAAGTTGTGTTGTAATAGTTAGCTAATTAGGACATTCATTCGGACCCTCCTGCATGAGGGCAAACTTGTAATATTATGTATGTCTTCCAACCCTTATTTTTTCTCCCTTTTATATACTTGCTTATGATGGTTGCATTCATGTTTTGGTTTCATATCATTACCGTGTATAAAGTATCGATGTTGGCATACATTGGGTTATGTTCATCATTCTAACACAATGTTGTCATTTCTTACTTCCTTGAATACGTGTGTTACCGCATGCTTTGAGTTGAGCCACATGACATATTACAAACCGAACCTCGTAGTTTCAATTTGTATGTGTTGCATTAGTCGCTTGCATAGTAGAGCATGCATTTTTCTAACGGTTATATTTCCTTTGGCTTGCCTCGGTTGAGTACTAAGTGAGCATTTCTTGCTTTAGCATATTGCATGTATGTTGGTGTTTCCATGTCAAGCATTTTTACCATGATGTTAAGTGCTTAGTTGATATACATGTTTGAATGCCAGTGGATGAAGGTTTTTTCACTTAAGTTGGGATACTTTGATTAATGTACATATGAGATCACTTCTTCAAGTGGTACATATTCAAAACACTTTTCAAAACGAACATGAAATCAAAGCATTCCAAATTTTGTGAAATTAGTCTATACTTGTGTGCATCACATAGTAAAAATAGCATAATTATCGGAACAAAAACATATAGTGTACATAAAAATCACGTCATGAGTGGGGTGCTCAATTCATGACCTTCCCCTCTCATACTTAAGTTCTCGAGTCGAGACACTTTGGTGATGACGGACAAGTAGCCTTTGGCATGAGTTATGGGTTTCCTAAATTTCCCAAAAATATTTAGGTGGCGACTCTGAAATCTGGCAATGCAGTCCATTTTTGGCATTTTTGATTGAAAATTGATTTTCCAAAGATTTGCCGGATTTGGACTCTTTTGTGTTTTTCTGTTTCACATTGCACTTGTGAAACCAGATTCAGAACCATAGGAGTCCGAACTGTAGGGCTATCGTATCCGAGGAGACTAAACCCCTCCAAGGAGCATGAAGAGCCAGCTATACTATGTATTCATGTTTTTTAAAACTAATAGTAATGCATGACTGATAGCCTTTTGGTGATGATTGTGATCTGTCCTGTGTACAGCTTTTGTGTTTTTAATGTTTTTGCTTTCAATCCAGTTCCATAAACTGTAGAAGACATATTAATGGAGTTGCTACTTTATTGTTCCATCACTTTTCTCTTCTTCTTCTCGTGGAAAACAGTTTTAGTATCTAATGATGTAGCCATATCAAGAAAAACAGGTACTGTATCTATGCAGTTGGACTGAAAAGTATATGGAAGAATTTTGGAATTAGTCCATTGTATTTCAATTGATTGGTGATCAACCATGATAGATTATGCTACCATATTTGTCATGTTCAAATTCTCATACATGGTTAAATTCAGCTCTGTAAGGTGGTCTAAACTCATCCATGAAGTGGTTGTCTAAAATCATCCATGAAATGGTGGACAAGTTTTTGTGGTTCTATTCAAAAAGTCTTTGATAAGTAATAAGAGGTTGAGCTTTTTTGTTATGTGAAAATTAAATATAGGTCATAGTAAACGCGTCTTCACGAAAATTAATCCTATTTAGCATTTGCTAGTGTTTTAATTTTTGAAACAACATGATTTTGACTTTAACATTTTGGTTATTTGGATGAGTTGAGGCATTGGGAGTATTGGAAAAGTCGTCGTTCTTGACAAGTGTATATGTACTCTGCCTCAGTTTCTCTTCTCTGAACAAGCATACCTCTTATAGAATTTAAGGGAACATGGCATGGTTAATATTGTCCTACCAGTTCCTTGCCTTCTTCTTCTTTCTCTTATGTTGTTAGCTTATTTGTTCTTCCTCATATTTCTCTTCTTCTATACATCATTTGTGCCCTAATGACGAAAGTTGTGCATTGGTTCGGGGGCTTGTCTAAAAAAAATAAAATTAAATAACTTGCTTAAATAATAAAATAAGTAAATATATAACAAATCAGTAACATCCATACACTGGTTCGAGGGTTGTTTCGCATTTTCACCCCCCCAAAGCCCTTTTATGGACAAATATAAAGGCGTTTTCGGCTCTAACTCTCAAACTATGCGTGCGAATTACATGTCGTTTACAGCCACAGGTCCTATTTGTCACGAGGATGCTGTCTGTAACTTCCATACATTGGTTCGGGGGCTGTTTTTCATTTTTTCCTCCCAAAAGCTCATTTTCGACTAAGTTCAAGGCATTTTTGGGTCTAACTCTCAAACTATAGGTGCGAATTACAGGCCGTCTGTGGCCGCATGTCCTATTTGTCATGAGGATGCTGCCCCTGACAGTCATTGGTTTGGGGGGTTGTTTTGCATTTTCACCCCCCAAAAGCCCATTTTTTGACTAAGTTCAAGGCATTTTTGGCTCTAACTCTCAAACTACGGGTGCAAATTACATGCCGTCTGTGGCCGCAGGTCCTATTTATTATGAGGATGCTATCTGTGACAACCATATATTGGCTCGGAGGCTGTTTTGCATTTTCGCCTCCCGGAAGTCTTTTTTCGACTAAGTTTAAGGCATTTTCGATTGTAACTCCTAATCTACGTGTCCAATTTACGTACCATCAGTTCTCACAAGTCATTTTTGGTATGAGGAAGTTTCTTGTTACATCCCAACAGTGGTTGGTAGGGGTGTTCACGGATCAGTTCTGTGTGGTTCGGATGACGAATTGGACCCGCCCGATGGGGTGCGGGTTGGGAAAAAATGGAACCGCATCCGCCTACAGTGCGGGTTACGGATCGAACGGGTGGGTCATGCGGTTGTGCGGGCGATTGTGGGCGGTTTGTGAATTATTTTTTTAAAATTTTTTTTGTGCTTCAACTAAGTGAAAATAAGAGATATTTTTTTCTTTTGAGAGAGATTTTTTCTGCATAAATTTTTTTTTGGGCAAATTATTTTAACATAGTATGATTGACAAAAAAAAATCTCTCTAAAGTCCAACCTAGTGAAAATGATTGACAAATCAAAAAAAAAAATTTGGAGGCTTTGTATTGGACAAAAATTAGACTTTATTATTATTATTATTCAACCTATTCAAACACACCTTTATTTTTGTGATTTACAAACAATTTTATTATTATTATTCAACAATAAAAACATTTTCTTTTATTAAATAAACAAAACAAAAAGTTACAAATCCACAACAAAACAAGTCTGCAAACCATAAAATAAACTCTTTTTTTTTTTTTTTTTTGCAGTAGATCTTCCAGATCTGGCATCTCTAGATCTGGTCTGCGATTGGGCGATGACGACACTGTGACAAGGAGAAGAGAAGGGGATGGAGAGACGACGGCAATAGAGTAAGGTTGATCTGCAAGAGACGACAGCGACAGTAGAGGAGATGAGAGAGATGGTGATGGGAAGGAGATCAAAGAGACGGTGAGCAAGGGGCGAGAGATGGTGGTGGTGACGGCGACGGGGAGGAGGGAAGAGAGAGGTAGGCTAGATGATAGAGAGACAGAGAGAGAGATGCCTAGATAAGAAAAAAAGAGAGAGACAGCTAGGTAGAGCGCGAAAGGAGGATCAAAAAATGAATTTGAGAGAGATTTTTTTTCCTTTTAAACATAATCTGCGGATTATGCGGGCAAGTTATTGATTTGCATGGGTCGGGTCGGGTCTAACCTGAACCCGATTTTGTATGGAAAAATAGACTTGCACCCACCCTATTTATGCATGCAGGTAGGGTCAAATTTTTGCAGGTAGAGTCGGTTTAGGCGGGTTGTGCAGGTCGGATAAACTGTTGCCCACCCCTAGTGGTTGGGGGGCTATTTTTTATTTTCCCCTCCGAAGCCTATTTTTTGACTAAGTTCAAGGTATTTTCGACTGTAACTCTCAATCTACGTGTCCTATTTATGTACCATCAGTTCTCACAAGTCCTTTTTGGCATGAGGAAGCTACATGTTTCATCCCAAAAGTGGTTGGGGGCCTATTTTGCATTTTCGCCCCCCAAACCTCCTTTTTCAACTAGGTTTAAGGTATTTTCAATTTTAACTCCCATTTTACATGTCTTATTTACGTACCATTAGTTCTCACAAGTCATTTTTGGCGTAAGGAAGTTGTCTATTGCATCACAATAGTGGTTGGGGGGCTATTTTGCATTTTTGCCCCCGAAGCCCATTTTTTGACTAAGTTTAAGGCATTTTCGACTGTAACTCCCAATCTACGGGTCGTATTTACGTACCATCAGTTCTCACAAGTCATTTTTGGCTTGAGGAAGCTGCATGTTACATCCCAAGAGTGGTTGGGGGCCTATTTTGCATTTTCGCCTCCCAAACCCCCTTTTTCGACTAAGTTTAAGGTATTTTCGATTTTAACTCCCATTCTACGTGCCTTATTTACATACCATCAGTTCTCACAAGTCATTTTTGGAATGAGAAAGTTTCCTATTGCATCCCAACAGTGGTTGGGTCTATTTTGCATTTTCGCCCCCTAAAGCCCATTTTTTTACTAAGTTTAAGGCATTTTCGACTGTAACTCCCAATCTACGTGTCCTATTTGCGTACCATCAATTCTCACAAGTCATTTTTTGCATAAGGAAGCTGTATGTTACATCCCAACAGTGGTTGGGGGCCTATTTTACATTTTCGCCCCCCAAACCCCATTTTTCGACTAAGTTTAAGGTATTTTCGATTTTAACTCCCATTCTACGCGTCTTATTTACGTGCCATCAGTTCTCACAAGTCATTTTTTGCACAAGGAAGTTGCCTGTTACTATATTTAAGGGTTGTTTGGTTATCGAGAAAAAAAAGGGCCAGAAAGCAAAAGTACTCATTTCTCATCAGCAGTCACTTAGAAAATAATAATAATAAAATTAAATAAAATATGGAATAACTTGCTTAATAAAGCACAATGTAAACATGGCGTCAATGAAAATACCAAAAATCTAACATGGGAGAATAAGCAGCTCTGTCAAATGTTGTCTATTAATAATAGAGGTGAACTTTTTGTGCATATAAAGTAATGAGTAATAAATTAACACTCTAATGCAATAACTCAAAATCACGTAATTGATAACTATACTTCACCTTCAGCAAATCAAGTCTGAGATTTGGGCCACTTGCAGGGTGTTTTCCATGGACATTTCCAATACACACTACCAAAGCATCTATATCGGTGGTGTCAATGAATTCTTGAGCCTGAAATTCATATAAAGCCATATGTTACGATGTTAGGGAAAAAATTAAACAACAGAAATCTTTAATCAGTTGAGGAAGGAAAATTAAAGGACCAGATTAGCATCAGTCAGTCTAGATTATCTGGAACTCATCCTCAGTTCCGGATAATCTCCCGAATTTGGCATCCACCATCATATTTTTATTATGTACCAAGAATGAAATGAATTTTGTGTATCAAATATTGTCCTTGAACGGTAGGTGTGAACCATCTACCATTACTAAATCAAATCCCTGGAAAACAGAGAATCATGCCAAAACATGTCCTTCCATGTTGCACAATAAAATGGAACTGCTAAAATCACTTAAAACCAAAACATAACAGTGCTCCAAAAGGGCAAGGCCTCAAACTGATAAACATCATTAACAAAACATGGACTTATACTTGCCATGATTACCTGAAGATAAATAAATAATAGCAGTACATACTGCACAAGCAAGTGCATCACATCCTGCAATAGTTAACAATGCCAAGAAACATATTCAATCAATATCCTAGGCGTGCCTTTAATAACACTGGTATACAAAAAATACAATGATATAAATATCATTTTAAATTAAGGGTAAAATATTTATTACAAATTGTTAAAATTAAAAAATGGGAATTCATCTCCTAATCTTCTAAGTGAAACTAAGTATTTGTTATAAATCAAAATTAATAGGACTTTTCACTAATTCCCCCCCCCCTCAATCTTTTTTTTTTTTTTGGGTGGTATTGATCAATAGCAAGATTGAACCCTTTGTTTGAGAATTTTTGCATGTACTTCACATATTGGTTACATAGCTCCCCCACCGACTGGTTCAGTTATAGCTTTGGGATATACAGTTCTCATAAGTTGCACTTCATTGAATTTATAGTAAATACAATAAAGAAAAATATATAGAAAACATAATGTAAGCAATTGATTGTAAGCAACTCACCAAAATTAAAACCTAATGTGGTAATAAGGGCCTTATTGCAGATTGCAATGGAAACTAACAAAACCATTGATAGACTCAGCGCGCCAACGGTCCCGTGCTGAAACCTCTTACTCTCAGTCATCTTCTCTCTCTCTCTCTTTTCTCCAATCACAACACCTTTATTTCAATCTAGCAACAATCCCAAAAAAAAAAAAAAAAAAAAAAAAAAAAAAAAATCCTAAATTTCACAACAAATGAAAAAGAAAATTACAAAAGAAAATCTGAAATAAATTACAAAAAACTTCAAACTTGTTCTAGATATGCTCGAGAAGAGCACAAATTTGAAAGTGAAACAAACTCAATTTTTTAAATTAAAACCAGACAATGAAGAAAAACAAATTAAAATCAGTGCATTTCAGCCATTCGTTCAAAGTACTAGATCTGATCCCCAAATGAATGAATATATGCAGAGATTTGAGAGACTTACAGTTTGAGCTTGATCAATAGAAGTAGAAAAAATCAAGGGCTTGTGATTGCGTGTTTATGTATATCTTCAGAGCCAGTATAACCACCGAACTATATATATATATAATGTATCAAATCACCATTGACAAGCAATATTGTAAGGTAAATCAAATCTCAGAAGAGTAGAGTATAGAGAGAGAGAGAGGCGAAGAGAGGCGAAAAGCCTGACTAGCATTTAACAGAACTTCTAAATATATCCCATAATCGAATCGGAATCGTACTATCCATTTTATTTATTGTATGGAACAATGGAGCATAATGCAGATCATGAGTCATGATGTACACAATGATCGAATTTACCACTTGGAGCAACAAAAGTGTGGAATTAAACACAACTTGGAGCTCATATTTGCTTCAAATGTAGAAAAAGAGTAAAACCCTAAAATGATTTTACCAAAATCCTACAACATCAAAAATAAAATCAAACCCTAGATCCACGATGGTGAGGGAAGGGAGAGAGAGAAAGACAGAGAGGGATGGAGAGAAATAAAAACTTGAATATGGATGAGAGAGGGGAGCCGCGATGGTGACCGATGGAAGCGAGAGTCGTAGTGGTTAGCGGTGGTGGTTGTTGGCAGGGATGGTGAGTCAGTGAGAAGAGGGAGAGCAAGTGACTGTAGGCTTTTGTTTGGGTGTAGGTAGAGTAGACACTAATGGAGAGATAAACAAAGGGGGAGAGAGAGAGAACCTGTTTGTATTGCGGTGGTGGCGATGTGCAACTTACAGTGAGCAACGATGGTGAGCGACTACAGGGAGGTAAGGTCTGGTAGTGATTGGTTCGGAGTGTGTGTGTGTGTGTGCGTGTGCGTGTGCGTGTGCGTGTGTGTGTGTGTGTGTGTGTGTGAGAGAGAGAGAGAGAGAGAGAGAGAGAGAAGAAAATAACCCTTGTTTTTTAAAATATTGAGAAGAATTCGGCGCCAACTTTTAATGTTTCCCACTAAAATATATACCTTTAGCGACTAAACTTGTTATTTGTCGCCAATGGTTAATTTATTCAATAGCCAAACATTTAACTAACAGCGACTAATATTTTAGTCGCCAAAAGTAACCATTTTGGCGACTAAAGGTATTTTGGTCACCGAAAAGAAATATTCATTGACCAAATTTTTTGTCACCAAAAAATAAAAGTAAAATTTATACTTTTTATTTAGTGACTAAATTATTTTAGTAGGCAAAAATTACCTTATAGTGACTAAAATTTTTTTAGTCACCGAAAATGAATATTTGCCGACCAAAACTTTGGTCGCCAAAGTTTAATAGCAAACATTATGCTAGCTTTTTGGTGACTAAATTTATTTTAGTAGCCAAAAACTGGTATACCACGACTAACAAAAATTTTAGTTGCCTAAAACATGATCTAATGTCAACTAAAACAATTTTCAGTCACCTATTGTAACATATTTAGCGACTAATTTTTTTTTAGTCACCAATAATTAAGATACAGCTACTAAAAAAAATTAGTAGTTAAAAACCATATTCAATGGCGACCAATGTAATTTTTAGTCGCCTATTCTACAACTTTTGGTGACTAAAAAAAGTTTAGCTGCCAAATTTGGTCACCAAAAGTGTAAATTGTTGTAGTGTGCATAATAATGTTCACTACAAGAAAATGCAGAACTGGCGACTAAAATAAGTATTTTCGTCGCTGAAAGTAGTACAAATGGCGACTAAAATAAGTTTAGTCGCCAAACTTGAGCACTTTTGCCAACTAAAGCAGTTTAGTCGCCGAATATAGGGCTTTTAGTGACTAAAAGTCAGTTTAGTCGCCGAATATAGGAGTTTTAGCGACTGAAAAAATTTTAGTAGCTAAAAGGCACGATTTTTGGCGACTAAAAGCATTTAGTAGCCAAAACTATAGGTTTTGGCGACTAAAAAAAACTTTAGTCGCCGAATATAGGTGTTTTACCGACAAACAAATTTTTTGTAGCCAAAAGTAAAGGTTTTTGGCTACTAAAAAAAATTTAGTAGCTAAAAGTGGACAAGTGGCGACTAAAACTGAGTTTAGTCGGCAAAAGTGGAGCTTTTGGCGACTAAAAATCTGTTTAGTCACCGGAAGTAGTTTTTTTGGGCAGAAATTAATGTTTTTAGCGACAAAACAGCATTTAGTAGCCAAAAAGCATCGAATTGGCGAGTAAAATTCATATTTAGTCACCAAAAGTGCTCACCTATTTTTTTTTAGTAAATACTTTATTTTTTACATAAAATATATTAAATACAAATAATTATTCATATATATATATAGTTTTCTATTAATACCGGTGAATATGTTATATAAATAATATATGTTGCATTTATATACATGTGATGTTCTTGTGGCGTAGTGGGGCGAGCGTTGGGAAAGGTTTACAGCGTTGGTGGTTCAAAACTTGGGAGTAGCAGAGGTTGAATTTTTTTTTTCGAATTAATGCTTTTGGCAACTAAACTGTGTGGTCGCCAAAAGATTGGGGTTTTGGCGACGAAAATCTTAGTCGGCAAAGGTAAAAATAAAAATAAAAAAAATTGAATTTTGGCGACCAAAGGTTTAGTCGCCAAATGCATAATTTCCAAAAAAGGAATTCAGTATTGCCGACAAATGCGTTGGTCGCTGAACACCTGACTTTTGGCGACTAACACTTTTTTAGTCGCCAATACCATCTGTGACCACATATTCACGACAAAACCGGCAACGAAAATATTTAGTCGGGAAAAGTGAAAAGCCAACTTTTGGCGACTAAAAAGGGACTTTTGGCGACTAAAAATTTAGTCGCCAAAGGTGTTTTTTTTTTGTAGTGGTTTTAGATAATTGTTTCACTAACTGCTGAAAAAAACAGAGCATGAGATTAAACGTTTTTGCCTTTCTAGTTATTGGTTTGATTCAACTATCTAATAAAATCGAAAACATTATCAGTTTTTCCAGTTTTAAAAGTAAGGCTTCGTTTGGGAGGAAGGGTTGGGCTGGGTTTGGGGTTATTTTAGTCATAAAAAGACAAAATAGGCTTTTTAGGCCAATAAGACAAAACATCACATTTAACCTATAATCATTATATTCTTTCTGTCACAAAAAGTCAAAAAAGCTAAAAAGTCCTTCCTAAGTGAGGCTTTTTAGCCTCAGGCTAAAATAGTCAAAAAATCAAAAAGCTAAAAAGTCAACCCACTTCCTAAACGAATCCTACTAACATTATCAATTTTTTCATTTTCATTTTTTTTTTTTCTGTTTTGCACATCAATGGTCCATCATCATGCTCTTTTATAGACACAAAATTTTTAGTTTTGCACAAAAGAATAATATATAATTTTTTCTTTTTTTAGTTTTTTCAATTTGAAAGTTCATGTTTTAGAGTTTTGAAAATCAAAATAAATGTCAAATCATTATGTTCCTTTATAGACAATAATAAATAATGAACAATCATTGTTTGAAAGGCAATTCAGACTATTAAAAATTAAATGGGACCTGAAGATTCAAAAAATCTTAGTTATGATTTAACAGAGTATAAGTTCATAAATTAGGATTTGTATATAAATACCCCTAAAATAAAAATGTTATACTTATCAGATCAATATAATTTTTTCTATGAATGATATATACTGAGTGTTATACAAAATGAACCGTTCGAATGTTGAAACAGAACTTTTGGTGAGCTCTACGAGACCGTCAAGTTCTCCCAAATTTGAACACAACCTTAATTTTAAAAGTTAAACATTAGTTTAATTTTTTTTAATTTTTTTTTTATATAGAGCGAGAATGGTCATGCTCCTATACAAATCATTACAAAATTAAATTGAATAGACACATCTATTCATTGAGAGACACTTTATCTTCTATATAAGGTGTAAGTTTTTTATTATTTTTCACACATACAATTTTTACTTATGTTTATTGTACAAGAGAGAATCTAACCATTTTTTCATAACACACATTTGTCTTTGTTGCGGGGACTTCTACAAAATCAAAATTTTTACTAGAAATTTGTTTAGAAATACATGTGTGGTTGTGATTTATTTTAGAAGTAGGACTCATCATTTAAGAATTAAATTTAGATCATTCATTAGGATTCTTGATAAATTCTGGGTTTAAGTTTCTTCTTTCTTACAATTTTTACTTAGTTATTCGTCGGTCAAATCACAATTGTACATGATATGGTTTACTCCATATCAATGGTTTTGTAACTTTTTAATACCAAACCTCTCACTTTTCTCATCCACTACGACATACTGCTTTTGTGTTTGGTTGATAAATTCACATAGTTCATAAATTCGCTATGAATCACTATTTTTCTAATGCCAATTTTTTTTTTATATTATTATAAATTATTTTATTTTAAAAATGTAATTACAAATACCACGTGCAATGCACGTGTATACCACCACTAGTAAAAATACAAAAAGGTATGAGCAAAAATTCTTTGTTATGTGGAGAGAAATTATGTTGGGTGGATGTGTTTACCAAGACTACAAAATAATTATTGAGATGAATTATGCGGAAGCCCAACGATCATACAATTGGTAATCGAAGATTGCTGGTTCAAATCCTACAATGTATAGTTTGATACCCATTGTTATGCAATATATTATATCTGAGAAGAGAAGAATTTCAAAATTTTCCAATCAGAAACAGATAGACCTTTCAAAGGAGAATGAAATCATGACCCCTTAGTATTCTTAAAAAGAAACAAAACTCGTGAGCACCAGTGTAAGAGATAATTATGTCTTAAAGAATTGTATCAAACACAAGGCACTGTCATCCTGTCATGCTTCCAATCTGATCTCTTATATAATTTCTTTCAAGTTATTACCAGAATAATTTTAAATGTCTACTTTACCAGATTTTGTTATCAAAACCAAAGCCCCCAACTTCGCGGGGCAAGAGCAGTAAAAGAATATTTGAATCATAAAGTATACTAAAAAAATGTCTAACAATCTTAATTTTCTTTACGCTGTATTTGGTTGGGAATTTGAGAATGGATTTGGAAATGAAAATGGAAAGGGTGTGTGAAATTAGGTGAAACGCAAATATGTTTTATTCACATTTCACTACATTTTTTATTTTCTTTTTTAAATTTCTCTCCAAATCCTATTATGTTGTGTTTGGTTGGGAGATTTGGAGAGGGATTTGAAAAAAGAAAGGGAAAAGGTGTGTGTGAAATTAGGTGAAATATAGATATATTTTATTTTCATTTCACCTATCTTTTCTTTTTTTCTTTCTAAATCTCTTTCCAAATCTTCCAACCAAACACAACATAATTGTCTTGTATACTAGTTTTCGTTTAACAAAATATGACCATCGAAAAAGGAGAGCACATCTAGTAATATTGTTTGTATTGTTTGTAGAAGAGATAAGTACTTCACTGATAAATGAAAAATAAACCTCATACCAAGAGCATCATCAAACTAGCTAAGTTCACCTACATTCACAAAGTAACTCAAATATTCATGATTAATCGACAAAGTTGAAGAACTGAGATGTTCTCCAAAATTTATAGAATCAATTAGAGCAGGTCTTCAAGCTCCAAAAACCACACCAGCAGATCCAACATGGGAGTTTTTCTTCCCTAGGGTCTGATTTATGGGTTTATCCGAAGACTAAAGCTTCGATGACATCCTCTCTGAGATTACTTAAGCCTTAGCTTTCTTTCTTCTTCTCTATTTTTCTTTGGTCCTCTCTCTTACTACCTTCGTTTGGCTGCCAATCCTCTGGTCTTCTACTTTTTGCGGACTGAGTGGATGGCTCACTCTTCAGGTACTACCTTCAGTCTGGATGACATTTCTTTGGAGGATGGGTGTGAAGTGGATAATGCTGTGTCTAAGCGTTGTCTGATTGGAAGGATTTTGGCCCCAAAGCAACTAAACAAACAGGTTGTTTCATCAATCTTACATGGGGCTTGGAAAGCTAGAGCCTCTTTCTCTATTTCTCCTTCGAATGATAATCTGTATTTGTTCAAGTTTGACGAAGAGGATGATCGACGTTGGGTATTGTAAGAAGCTCCATGGTCTGTTATGGGAAATTTGTTGATCCTTCAACCTCTGGTCACAGGGCTCCCAGTTGCAGAGATGGATTTCTCTAGGAGTCCCTTCTGGGTACAAATCCATGGTCTTCCTGTGGAGAAGCTCACAAAGGCAAACGGTGAACTTATTCGTTCGAAGATTGGGAAGCTTATCAGGGTTGAAGCCCACTGTGAAGGTCTGCTTCTCTATCGGAATTTTCTGTGAATCAGAGTTGAGGTGGATGTCTCCAAGCCACTGCCTAGAGGCTTTACTCTTACTCGGGGAGGCAACTCTCAGAAGGACGACTCGAATTTGTGGATATCTTTTAAATTTGAAAGGTTATCGGATTTTTGCTTTGATTGTGGAAGGATTGGGTATGAAAGGACTACCTGCAAATTTGTGAGTCGGGAAGCTGGTAGAAACTCTAGGTAAGGTCCAAATTTGCGGACAGGAATTGCTCGGACTGCCGGGCTTCCGGTAGACCATTATAGAAAACAGGTGGATGTTTTGGAGGTAAGAGTTAAACCGTTGATTCACCGGACAGGGCCTTTTTGCACCCCAGAATCTCCCATGGCGGCGCGTGAAGCGGTGCATGAAGAAGAGGTACAGGGCCATGCAATGGCTCCTGCTACTGTGGTACATCCACAATCAGATGAACGTGCAGCTGAGCACGTAGTGGAGAGGGAGGCATTGTTTGTGCACCAGGAGACGCTGACACATGGCATGGATAAACTTCCAGAGGCACCGTATTGGGTGAGAGTCACCCCTCTTCCCGCCCTTATTTGGAAGAGGAAAACTAGATGGCGCAAAAAGAGGTGGTAGCTGGACTACTGTCTTATGGGACCAGAACTCCCTTTGGGCCCCAATATTTTGTTACTGAACCGGTTGATTGTTCTGGAATTTTGACGTTGGGCCATGTTTTTCATTCTCCAAATTCTCTCGCTAGCCCAATCGGGATTGAAAAGGTTAGCCCAAGCTCTAGCCCACCCAGGTGTGATCTTAAAACCATTGTCATTGATGAGTGCATGTCCCCGGTCTTTACCTGTCTCTCTTTTAAACGGAAAGTCCATGATAGTGTTGAGGAAACAAAGCATCAGGTAAAGTCCATTAAAAGGGATGAGTTGACTCCTGTACCCATTAAAGCTATTGATTACCCTTTCTCTTGCCCCATTAAAACCCATTTTAATGACTCTAAAGCAACTCCGAAGTGTCAGTACCAGAGAGCCAAAGGAAAAGAAAGAGTTAAACGGAGTTTGGAGCTGGTTGAGGTTAAGGTAATCCCTGATAACTCCTTTTCTGTTCAGGCTTATTGTCCATCCCTAACAAAGGCTGATAATGGTTGTTCACAAATTCTTAATTCTGATCAATCTACGACTGCAGAATACTCAGAGTTGGGGGCGTTGGTGGTTGGCCCGAAACAGCCACATCATCCATGCTGATCCTCAGCTGGAATTGTCAGGTGCTGGGTCGTCCTTTGACAGTCCAGATCCTACCAGGGTTGGTCTCAACCCATCGACCCACGATGGTTTTTCTCATGGAAACAAATAATAAGGAGGCACGGCTGGAACAAATGCTATGTCAATCCTGAGGGTCTTTCGGGTGGCTTGGCACTGTGGTGGTCTGATTCGGTGCATTTGGATATCAGGTTTACATCCAAAAATTTAATTAAAGGTTCCTTTTGAATTCTTTTTCCCACTGCAGTTGGTCAGTACTATTTGTTTATGCCCCTCCTCAGAGAGAGCTTCGAAGGTGTTTTTGGAGTATGTTTGAAAGAATGATTCATGATAACCAGTATCCTTTGCTCTGTATTGCGGATTTCAATGAGATGGGTTCAACTTGGAAGAAACAAGGTGGTGCGAAATGCCGAATGAGTCAATTACAATTTTTTTCTCACTTATTGTCGGAGTGTGCCCTTATGGACCTGGAATTTAAAGGGGTCCCTTACACCTGGTCCAATAATCAATTGGGTGCGGATAATATTCGGGAGAGACTCGATCGAGGGGTGGCCACTGTCGAGTGGAGAACCCTCTTTCCTTGTGCTCAGGTTTTTCAAGAACTCCAATTTGGGTCAGACCATTGTCCTCTGATCCTTAATTGCTGTTACCCTCTAAAAAAGATTCCAAGAATTTTTAAGTTTGAAACTATGTGGACCACTAGTCCCCACTGTGAGGATGTCATTCGGGCAAAGTGGGATATGAGTCATTAGGCTCTCCAATGTTTCAATTGGTGCAGAAACTGAAAACTTGTAAATTTAGCCTTAAGGAGTGGAGTAAGACAGCATTTGGGAATAACAAAACCCGCATTTCTCAGCTTCAGAGTGAACTTAAGGTGCTTCAGGCCAACTCTGCATCAGAAGGCAATTTGTTGCTACAAAACCAGGTGAAGTCTGAATTGGCAACTATTATGCTGAGAGAGGAGATGTTCCTCCACCAAAGATCTCGAGTCCGATGGCTGAGTCATGGGGATAAAAATTCGGCATTTTTCCATGCAACTATGATTCAAAGGAGGCAGAGAAATCAAATTCTTCAATTACAGACAGAATCAATTGTGTGGCTTAATTCTGACCAAGCTATCGACTCTCATTTACATGGTTTCTTCTCGACCCTTTTTTCTAGTGTGGAGGAACAAAATCTCAAACATGATTTGTCGGTTGTTGAACATCATATTACAGATGATATGAATAGAATCCTGTTGCTTCCTATCAGTGAGGCTGAAATTCGAACTGCTATGTTCCAACTGGGCCCTGTCAAACCTCCAGGGCCAGATGGCTTTTCAGGTGTGTTCTATCACAAATAATGAGGAGTGGTAGGAGACCAAGTCTGTCGTGCAGTCTAGAGTTTTTTTCAGGGTTGTTTTCTCCTCAAGGAACTGAACCAAACAAATCTGGTCTTGATCTCAAAAGTTGATTTGCTAGTGAAGCTTTCACAATTTAGATCGATTAGCCTCTGCAATTTTATTCTGAAAGTGATTACCAAGATTTTTATCAAATCGGCTAAAGCAAATTTTGAAAAGGTTAATCTCTCCAAACCAATCGGCCTTTGTGCCAGGAAGATTGATTCAGGACAACATTATTGTGGCCCATGAAGCTTTTCATTTCTTGAAGCTCTAAAAGAAAGGGACTAGGGGACATATGGCCATCAAACTGGATTTCAACAAAGCCTATGACCGAATTCAATGGGATTTCCTACGAGCTGTTATGGAGAAAATAGGGTTTCATCTAAAATGGGTCCAATGGGTAATGTAATGTGTCTCTACTGTCAGCTTTTTTGTTTTTGCCAATGGTGAGAAAATGACCTATTTTATTCCTTCTCGAGGCCTCCGACAGGGAGATCCATTATCCCCTTATTTGTTTATTTTGGTAACAAATGTGTTGTCCAAATTGTTAGCAAAGAGCCTCCAAGACAACATGCTCTCTGGGTTGAGGATTTCGAGAACTTGTCCGGTTTTCTCGCATTTACTTTTTGCAGATGATGTTCTTCTGTTTCTTAAGGCGGATGTCCAAGAATGTGTGCATGCTCTGCAAGTCCTGAAGACGTATTGTGATGCTTCTGGTCAAGTTGTAAACTTCGAAAAGTCAAGTGTGCAGTTCTCCTCAAATGTTCTGTTGGACTTATGCAGCAGGATCTGTGGGATTTCAGGCCTTAAGCTTATGCCAACAGATGCTAGATATCTTGGTGTACCCTCATTTTGGGGGCGGTCTAAAGCTGAGGCCTATGAGTTCAATTTTGAGAGGGTATTATCAAAACTACAAAGCTAGAAAATGAAACTGTTATCTCATGCGAGAAGGGAAATCTTGATTAAAGCAGTTGTCCAATCAATACCCGCCTACGCCATGGCATGTTTTTGATTTCCAAAAAAATTATGCAAAAAGCTTAACTCCTACATTAGTAATTTCTGGTGGGGTGGTGACCCGGAAGGGAAGGGCATCCATTGGATCAGTTGACGGCATTTAACTTTGGTTAAAAGTCAAGGGGGATTGGGTTTTAGGAGTTTCAATGACTTCAATCTAGCTCTTCTAGCCCGGCAAGGATGGAGATTACTAAAATACCCAAACTCTTTTTGTGCTAGATTGTTAAAAGGTATTTATTTTTCCCATTCTGACTTCCTCAATGCCTCTCGAGGGCGGAGGGCCTCTTGGGGTTGGGCCAGCTTGATTCAAGGAAGGCAAGTTTTATTGAAAGGAGTTCGTTGGCAGGCCCATAACAGGGCGTCTATATCGTTCTGGGAAGATAGGTGGGTTCCTAGTTTACCTGGTTTCAAGATTTCTACTTTGAGGCCAGACAATAGTGTGGTTCGTAAGGTGGCGGATGTTATAGACCAAACTACCAGAAATTGGAAAGTGGATACTTTGAATAATGTTGTTTCTAATTTGGAGTGTCAAGCTATTTGCAAGATTCCAGTGTCTATGAAGAATCTCGAAGACTTTTTGGTTTGGCACCGTGAAGCTACTGGGGCCTTTTTCTGTTAAATCTGGGTATCACATAGTGGGTTTGGAGAGGTCTCAATCTATGCCCTTTCACCATCATCGTCTTTCCAACTCCCAAAAAAATTTCTGGAAGTTCATTTGGTCCCTAAATGTCCCTCCGAAAGTTCGTCACTTTTGGTAGAGAGTGTGCAAGAATGCCCTTGCAACTAAGGTAAATCTTCATCGTCGAAAGTGTGCTCCTTCTGCTATATGCCCAATCTGTAATGTGAAACAGGAGACTGTTGAACATTTGCTGTTTGATTATGATTAGGTTCGAGCGGTGTGGTTTGGTGGGGAATATAATTTCAGATTTGAGGAGCAGCCTATTCACTCGGTCTTACAGTGGTCTTGTGATTTAATGGGTTTCTTTGATAACTCAAAGGGTTGTATCAGTTTCTTCAGTGCCATCGCTTGGACAGGGTGGTTTATTTGGAAGGAAATGAATGAGTTTGTGTTTAATCAGCGGCCCGTAGACCCCTTGTCAACGTTGTTCCGAATCAAGATGGCCAAGGATGAATTTGAGAACTTTTCTAGCCTTAACTCTATCCCGTCAAACCAGCCTTCTGCAGGGATTTCTGAAGATAGGTCCCGGTGGCATCCACTTGCAGTTGGGAAGTTCAAAGCAAACTACGACGTGGCTATTCAAACAGGTACACATGTTGCGTCGATTGCAGTTATTCTCCGGGATTGGAGAGGCAAGCTTGTGGATAGAAGAGTGATGACAGTGCCTTGCTCCTCGGCCTTTCAAGGCGAAGCTCTTGTTTGTCGTTTGGCTTGCCAGTTGGCTAAGACCTGCAATCTGTCGGATGTTGTGATTGAAGGGGACAATCAATCTGTGATTCAGCTCAGTGTTTCTGAAACTGACCCCCCATGGGATTGTGCAGCCATTTTCTTCGATATCAAAAAGTTGGCCACACAGGGAAATTTTGTTTTTCGTGGACCTGTAGGTCAGCTAACAGGGCTGTTCATTGGGTTGCCCAGGCACATCTCAGAGGTCATCTTCCGCTTGATTGGGTCTCTGTTTCCCCTCATTCTCTAGCAGTTCTTTTGGAGAATTGTTAGTTTTATAGCTTTTGGTTCTTGTTGTCTTTCTGATTTACATGTTCAAAAAAAAAAAAAACTAAAAAAAAAAAAAAAAAAGGACAACATTAACTTTAGGACAGAACCATCAGCTCCAAAAACCACACCAGCAGATACTGCCAAATAAAATAAAAGCATTAAAATCCAAAAGGAAAATCAATAATCATGAATTCACATTAAACAAATTTGTGATGTGCTATATAAGTGAATTTTTTGATTTTTTAGTTAAAAAAGTAGAGAAAAAAAGATATATATTTGAGATAATTTTTTAACTTTTTACGAAAAGATGTGTAATAAAATATTGTAATAAAATTAAAATAACCATACCCTTGTTGATTTTTTGGCTTTATTAATTCAACTTAAAAAGCCCACTCACTTTTTTAGTTTTATTTTGAGAATTTATTTTATGAATAATAATAATAATAATAATTTAAAACCACTCATATTTTTACATTTTGTTTGTACAAAATTGTTTCAAAATTTTATAACTTCTTTTTCGTGTATTTATTTTTATCAAATTTTTATTAAATATTTTATAAAATAATTCTCAAATATGAAACCAAACAAATAATTTTCCATTCAAAAACATATCATCCATTTTTATTTTTATTTTTTTATTTATTTTTTTTTATAACAAAAACAAAAGACATTTTGTGGAGGTATTATAGCATTTGTGGGTCTTGATCACATGATAACCGATTGTCTGTAAAATCTAACCCCACCCATAATAAGAAACCCATGGTACCCAATGGATCACATCATGCACAATAGAAAGTTTTGAATTGTTTATTTTTTGTTTACAACATTTAGATCATTTATAAAAATTAAAATTAAAATTAAAATTAAATCGATTTGATAACTATAATTATGTTAGTTTATAACAAATTATTTTTTAAAAAATAAATTCAATTAAGCCAACATGATTAATATTTTTAAATTAATCTGATTTTTCATATAAATGTATATGTACATTGTAATTCAAAATATGAATAATTCATATCATTATAGTGATTGAACAGAGACAGCTCCCAAATTCGATTGCCTAAACTTAGATTTTGGCCAGCCAGTCCAAATCTCTGCAGATCAACCGGCCTGCATCATAACCGTGTAGTCTGCCTTCCGTGGGAAAAACTATAACTGTGTATTCTGCCTTCCGGGAAAAACTATTCAATATTTCTTACAACGATGGTGTTTACATTTTAGGCCTAATTATTATATATATATATTTTTTTATTTTTAATTACTTGATACAAAATTATAGTTCCTATTGTCAATAGATTAGATTTAATCTTAGTCCGATCTGAAAATTCAAATCTATTTAAAAAAAATCCAATTTGGCAATCTAATAATCCAAATACATTTAAGATTGTTTTGAAAAATTAGTTAAAAGTTGACTTTTTAATTTTTTTTTTTTTTAAAGAAAAAAACATATAAAGATGTAGAGAGGCAATTTGATAAAAAAAAATAAGTTAAAAGTCAATTTTTAATTTTTAATTTTTAATCAAATTCCCAAATTAAGTCTTAATCTCTTTAATAAACGAATCGAATATATAAAAATCCGATATGATCCAATAATCTAATAATCCAATCTTACTTTCAATTTAAATAAAGAAAACACAAAATGAAAAAAAAATTCAAAATTGTAGCTCAATAAATAAATAAATAGATGGAATCGAATCGAATATATGAAATGATCTAATTTGAATGTGAGTGATCTATAATCAAATATGAAATAAATGGATGGAGACTTATTTTAATTAGATTCAAATTTTGACAAATCTAATCAAAATCCAATCTATTTGCAAGCTTAATTACTATTTTTTTCACCAATTACAACGCTTAAAAACATAATGTGGCCGTACCCCAGCGGCACCTAATAACCATTTCCGCCATTAATGTGGCCGTCGCTTAAAAACATAATGTGGCCGTACCCCAGCGGCACCTAATAACCATTTCCGCCATTAATGTGGCCGTACCCAGACTCAACAAATAACCATTTCCGCCATTAATGTGGTCGTACCCCAGACGAACCTAATAACCATTTCCGCCGTGGCGGCAATTTTCATTTGGCTCGTCTTTCACTCCGCTGACCCGACAAAACAATTCGTCCTCCGACTCCTCCTCCATCAGTCAACATTCCAAAACTCAACCTAGTCTTCATCGTATATGCTTCTCTTCTCTTCTCTTCATCATCAGCCAACCCCCATTCAGATGGTGTCTAAGCTTTCATTCATGCCACCATGTTTCCATTCAAATTAGGGCTTTTCGCGGTCATCATCTCCATCTTCTTCCGTGTCCCAGTCGAATCCAAGTGTTCCAAAGGCTGTGACTTAGCCCTAGCTTCGTACTACGTATGGCCCGAATCGAACCTCACCTTCATCTCCAAAGTGATGAGCGTTCAAATCAGTGATATTCTCAGCTACAATCCTCAAATTCCAAACCAAGACAGTGTTCAATCCGATATACGAATCAACATTCCCTTTCCCTGCGATTGCATCAACGGCGATTTCTTCGCTCACGTGTTCAAGTACACGTTTAGGGTTGATGATATATACGAGAAGGTCGCTGGCAAGTACTATGCCAACCTGACCACGACGGAGTGGGTTCAGAAATTCAATAGCTATGATCCGAATTGGATTCCCGACGGTGCGCAGATCAATGTCACTGTGAATTGTTCATGCGGCGACAGTTCGGTTTCGAAGGTTTACGGGTTGTTCATGACGTACCCTCTTCGGCCGGAGGATAGTTTGGATTCTATTGCTACTGAGACGAATTTGACTACAGCTGTGTTGAAAAGTTACAACCCGGATGCGAATTTTAGTGCGGGGAGTGGTCTGGTTTACATTCCGGCCAAAGGTGAAGGTTTTGTTTTGATTGGAATGGGAAAATTTTAGTTGATGATACTTTGCTTATATTGCAATTGATGCTCATGATTTTAACCAATTTATTTAATTAACAACTCATTTGAATAGGTGCTTATCAGAGTAGCATTTAGTAATTTTGAATGACTAAAATTCTAAAACCTTGCAACATTGGGTTACGTGGAATATTAGATTAAAAGTCACTTTTCAGTTTTTAATAAAAAATTTAAAAAAATTTAAAAAATATTTTTTAATTATTTATTAAAAAGTAACTTTTAAGGTTCCGTTTGGCAAGAGCTAAACGAGGTTTTTTTTGGGACTAAAATAGCCACAAAAAACAAAATATGTTATTTTAGTCCCAACAAATAAAGCATCACATCCAACCCATAATCATTACACTATTTTTTCACAAAAAAAAATCAAAAAAAGTCAAAAAATCATTCCCAAACAAAGTTCTTTAGCCTAAGCTAAAATAGCTAAAAAAGTCAAAAAGTTAAAAAGTCAACCCACTTCCCAAACGGAGGCTAACTATCTTTTTAAAATATCTATCATAGTTGTTGTACGGATTGGTGTTTTTTTTTTTTTTTTGGTTTCATTTCTCTTATTCTTCTATAAGAATTTATGAAGTAACATGGATATAGAAACATAAGTAACATGGATATAGAAACATGATACTAATGCCAAGTTTGAGAAGTTGAAAATAATTCATCTTTTTATATTTTTTTTATCACATCATCTTTTTTATTTTTTTGCACATTTTTTTTTGTAAAAAGATAAAAAGTATACATATTTAAGTTATCCCAAACAACTCCTAAGTATGACACCATACGTGTTTTTTTTTATATTTTATAAAAATATATGTATAAATATAAAAAGTTGATGTGATTCAAAGGCGTTGTTTGGGAAGCTGCCAACGAGGCTATTATAGTCTCATTTGATAAATAAGCCAAAAAGTGGCATTGTTCACAGTTGTTTAAAAAAAAAAAAAAAAAAAAAGGGCACTGCGCTTGTCACAGTCGGAAATTGATACATCAATGGGGAAAATTACCATTTTACCCCTTTATATCAATTTAAAAAATAAAAAGTTAGGGACAAATTTGTCATTTTAAATTTAAACATCATTTCAACACACCAGGAAAATTTAAAAACACAGAAAAAAATCAGAAAAATTAAGAAAACTAGTGAAATTTCAAAATATAGAAAAATTGTATCAAAATTTCTCAAGAAAAATATTAAGAGACTCCAATTATTATAAAAATAATATATGTCTTTTATTTTTTTATTACTTAGGCCAAGTTTGGGAAGACTAAAAAAGTGCACTTTTTGTCTTTTTGGACTAAAAAATTGAGGTTGAAAATATGGATGTTTGGGTTAACTTTTTGACTTTTTATTGAAAAATGTGTAATAAAAAATTGTAAAAATTGATTTGTAGAGAAAAATTTGAATTGGGAGTTGTGCAGCCGTAATTGTTGACTTTTGGTGAATAGTGTTAACTTTTTAGCTTTTTGAGTAACTTTTTGACTTTTTGGCTTTTTTGGATCTTCCCAAACTTAGCCAAAAAGCTAAATAGCCTACTAAAATAGTCACTTCCCAAACGAGGCTAAAATTAGTTAAATGTTAATTTTTAATTTTTAATAAAGTTCTTAAATTAGACCTTAATCTGTTTAGTAAACGGATCGAATAATATAAAAATTCAATCCGATCCAATTTGATAATCTAATAATTTGAATGAAGCAAATACAAAATGAAAAAAAGAAATTCAAAATTGTAACTCCATAAATAAATGAATAGATTGAATCGAATATTTAAGATTATTTAATTCAAATTCAAGTGATTGATTATATATGAGATACCAATTGGGATTTGTTTTAATCAAATCGAATTCAAATTTTGACAAATCCAAACCAAATCCAATTTATTTTAAAGTTTAATCTCTACTTTCTTCACTAATCACAGCCCTTTAAAACATATGCGACTGTAATCGGGTGCACCCAATAATCATTTCCGCCGGGGCGGCGATTTTCAGTTGGCTGGTCTTACACTCCGCTGACGCGACTCCTCCTCCATCAGTCAACATTCCAAAACTCAGCCGTCTTCATCGTATATGCTTCTCTTCTCTTCATCATCAACCGACCCCAATTCAGATGGTTTCTATGCTTTCACTCATGCCACCATGTTTCCATCCAAATTAGGGCTTTTCGCGATCATCATCTCCATCTTCTTCTGTGCCACAGTCGAATCCACGTGTTCCAAAGGCTGTGACTTAGCCCTAGCTTCGTACTACGTATGGCCCGAATCGAACCTTACCTTCATCTCCGAAGTGATGAGCCATCCAATCAGTGATATTCTCAGCTACAATCCTCAAATTCCAAACCAAGACAGTGTTAAATCCGGTATACGAATCATCATTCCCTTCCCCTGCGATTGCATCAATGGAGATTTCTTTGCTCATGTGTTCAAGTACAGGATGAGGGTTGCTGACACATACGGGAAGGTCGCTGGTACGTACTATGCCAACCTGACCACGACGGAGTGGGTTCGGAAATTCAATAGCTATGATCCGAATCGGATTCCCGACGGTGTGCAGATCAATGTGACGGTGAATTGTTCGTGCGGCGACAGTTTGGTTTCGAAGGATTACGGGTTGTTCATGACGTACCCTCTTCGGCCGGAGGATAGTTTGGATTCTATTGCTACTGAGACGAATTTGACTACAGCTGTGTTGAAAAGTTACAACCCGGATGCGAATTTTAGTGCGGGGAGTGGTCTGGTTTACTTTCCGGCCAAAGGTGAAGGTTTTGTTTTGATTGGAATGGGAAAATTTTAGTTGATGATACTTTGCTTATATTGCAATTGAGGATGTTCATGATTTTAACCAATTTAATTAACAATTCATTTGGGTAGGTAGTTGATCAGAGTAGCATTTAGTAATTTCGAATGACTAAAAATCTAAAACCTTGCAACATTGTAGTTGTTGTACTGATTGGTGGTTTTTTTTTTTTTCTTTCTTTCTCTTCTTCTTCTAAAGGAATTTATGGTGTGTTTAAAAGTGCATAAAGGAGAAGTAACATGGATATAGAAACAGGATACTAGTATGACAAATTAAAAAATAAAGTAGGATACAAATACCTCAAGGATATAATGATATGTATCTATGCAAGTAAAAAGTTAATTTTGTGTTGACATACTCGTTTATTTTGAATTTATAACATATTCACCTAAGAAAAAATAAGGTTAAGTTTACTTGGACATGAACTTTTACCAAATTGGACATGCTTTAATCTCTCCCAAGTTTTATTCTCTAAGTAGTATTAGAAACTATTCATGCATTCATTCTGACAATCTTATTTTAATGCCACACGAGAAATGTCACATCTTAATTGTAAGATAAGTTGGATACGTAGTATACTTATTATAAATTAAAAAATAATAATTTCTAATTGTAGATACCTTTAGGAAGTATGAAATAAATATCTACAAGCATGGTTGCTTGAATTGTGCGATTCACAATTTGATATGAGTTTCAACCAACTTGATTCAAATCATACTGTTGAATTTGAAATTGAGTGAATTTTGCGATTTAATTTGTGATTCACTATAATTTATTATGATTCAGTATGTGTCATGACCCAAACCCTCCTCTATGGAATAGAGTCATAACCGGCCAGTAATTACAAGATTACCTGCGGCCTCACGAGTCATATTTAATAATAGGGAGCCAAATTTGCGGAAGCAAAATTTACAAAGATTGTCCAATGAGTTGTGCATACATGGCTTAACCAAAACATTCTCATATTCATATAATAACTCACATCATATAAACATTCATATTAAGTATGTAATACATTGCTAATAAAAAAAAAAGCATGTAATACATACGTCCAAGATCATTCAAAGCCAGTATTAACAAAATCCAGGTTATACACAGGGTTGGTCATACATGACCACAAAAGAACAACAGAAAAGGCAAACAAAAGTAAGGCCTCTTGCGTGAGGCGACCTTGGTTGACCTCTCAAAACTTGGTTTTTCATTGCTCACTGGGGCTGGACATCCCGCTGCTCACCTACATACATAAATATAAATAGTGAGTTAACGCCCAATGAATAATACCAAAGCAAAGGAGTTCATAAACAATATTCTTATAATCACAATACACTATTACGCTTGGAAGTCAATAATAAAGTTGAACGACCTCAGGTCCTTTTTACCATTTCTCAAACATCAAACGACCTCGGGTTCATGTGGCATACCAAACGACCTTGGATCCATCATAGGCAAAATGACCTTGGGTTCAACTTACACACAGAACAACTTTAGGTCCATTACACACAGAACGACCTTAGGTCCAATATTCACAGAACGACCTTAGGTCCAATACTTACAGAACGACCTTAGGTCCAATTCATATACACGTTTATTGTGTGCACACATTTAAATTTATGATCATATTCATTCTTGTATCCAGAACAACCTTAGGTCCATATCTTTTCCTTATCCCGAATGGCCTTCGGCCCATTTAATAATCATACAGAACGGCCTTAGGCCCAATCCACATCCTTATTGAATATACTGAACGGCTTTAGGCTATCTCATTCTGAATTGAGTGATTGGAATGCTCGTTCATAATATCACTTCAAAGGTTTAGAACCTTACCACATAGGCATCATTTAGAAAATAATGCGTATACAAAAATATCTTTGTTAAGATATTACTCACCATGTTCCGTTGCTTGATTCGTCCTTACACTTGACCCTACATAATTCATAACACATTGGGTCATAATACCATTCAATCCGTTCTTTAGTTTGTTTAACGCTCTTAGGCTTCTTTCGTGATCTTTAATTTCATTTACAATGTTCAATGTAGGCCTAAGAGTGCTTAGAGATGAAAGAGATCGAAAAACGAATCATAAAATAATTTTTCAAAATTTCTAAAATAGGGTTCTCCGCTCGAGCACAGCTTTTCCCACTCGAGCGGACCCCTTTAATCTGCAAAAGTATTGGTTGCCTCATTTTTGCACTCGAGCATGACTTTGGTCGCTTGAGCCAAGAGTCAAAACATGTGAGTGGGCGCTCGAGCGCAATTCTTCTCGCTCGAGTAGACATCAATGTCTGCAAAACTTCTGAGAGCTTGATTTTTACGCTCGAGCGGCGCTTTCCCCGCTCGATGCCGCTCGAGCAGACATGATGAATTTTGAAATTTTCAGAACTTTGTTTGAAGTTCAAAACTTGATTCCAAAGGTTCAAAACTCGTATTTTTGGTACAAAAATATGGAAAGACATTACATGACATGGGAACATGGGCAATTTGAGACCAATTGTCCAAAACCATGATCCAATTCTCAAATCATTCAATATTCTTCTTGACAACTTTAAAATACATGCAACTAAGCTACATACCTCCATGGATCATACATGCATGTAACTCATTGACTCTAATTTCATTTCAAATGGTACAAATGATGCTTACAATAATGAAGCTCATCAAAACTATGCTTGCATGTATGATTTGGTACTCAATCCTTCATGATTGTGGACATTCATGGTAATTCTTTATATGCATGGAGATATTAACTTCAATTTCATCAAACACTACTCAAATTTTGTTCTTGATCACCAACTCTCTTGGAATTCACATAATTACAAGTTTAAACTCATGAATTAAGGGTTGATTACTCACCTAAAGGCTCAAATTCTTCCAAATATAGTTAAGCCTTGAGTTAATTCTCCTCAATTCTCCAAACTTGAGCTAAATCCTTCAAATTGTGTTGTCTCTCTCTCTACAATCGGCTCACACTCTCTCTCTAGAGTGTAATCTCAGCCAAGTTGGAAGAAAATGAGCTCAAAAGGATGAACTTAAATGTATATAGGCTTGCCTAATCAAATTGATTAAGGCTAAATAATTGTGCTTTAATTCAATCATATTGAATCTAATTATTTTGATTCGAATTAATTTTTAACTAAATTTCACTATAGGCTCTAAAAATCTATGAAGCACGGACACAGACACGGATACGGACACGGACACGGACACGGTACACGGCAATTTTCAAAAAATGGGGACACGGACACGGCGGGGGACACGGCGAATTTTATTTTATTTATTTTATATATTTTATGTGTTATGTAGATTCATATTACATTCATCCTAAATTAAAATTAACAAACACTAACATAGTAACATTAATTGAATAAGCATAACCATTACATTTAAACAAATTAATAGATCATCCATTCACAAAAAATTCACAAAAAAGTCATAATAAACGATAACAAGAACTAAGACGAGAAGGGGAAAACATTCAACATCCAACAATATTTTTCACAAAAGCACTAAATAAGAGAGGCAAAAGATTAAATAAATAATAAAAAAAAGCCTTGCTGCGTCCCATGCCGTGGCCCCATATGGACACACGTATCCCCGCCGTGTCCCCTACAAAAAAATCATTAAATTAAAGGGACACGCCATCTGGCGTGTTCCGTATGTGTCCCCGAGTCGGACACCGCCACGGCACTCATTTTGGAGTGTCCATGCTTCATAGATTTACGGTGACACTACGACCTTGTTTGGAAAGTGGGTTGGGCTAAAATAGCCCACTAAAAGACAAAATAGAAGAACAACCATCAAATCAGCTACATAAAAAAGCCAACCAATTTCCCAAACACAACTTTTTTAACCAGACTAAAATAGCCAAAAACCCAAATAGCCAACTTCCCAAACAAGGCCTACATTGCATTCAAATATGATACTTGTGACCATAGAGATTTGGGTGGTGTAACACAAATGAAACTGAACAACGAACTCTAAATTTCTTGAATTGTTTAACAAGTTTTTTTTTTTTGGGTTGAATAATTGTTAACAAGTTCAAGAAGCTGCTAAGAGTATTTTTGAGATTAAGTAATATTCAATAGGCAACTAATGCACAATGTAGAAGAACATTGTCCACATTGAAAAAGAGTAAGATCAAACTCTACATTGATTAAGATATTAAAAGAATACATGGTCACTTGGGTTTAATTGATGCTTTAGCCCTTAATGGAATGAAATGGAAAATAGGATCACATATGCAACCTCAAATATCTGGTAAGACAATGAATCATTGAGGAAATTTTTAGTTAAAGATATATGTAAATTTTTTTGTCTAGGTAAGCTCCTTGCCTAAAGGACAATCATCAATTCATGATTCATAAAAGTAGGGTTTCAATTAAAAATAGAGACTTAAGTTTGATTCCTCTTATCTATCTATCAAAAATAAAAGTATGATTTTGATTAACAATTTGCTGTATGTTCAGATTTTCCCTTGGTAAGTGTCTTTGTAACTGCATGTGTGATAGACTTTTCTGGTAATATTTTTTTACTGCAGCTTCGACCAAATTTTGCTGATGCATGGTCTAATTTAGCTAGTGCATATATGCGGAAAGGAAGACTTAATGAGGCAGCTCGGTGTTGTCGCCAGGCTCTTTCATTAAACCCTCATTTGGTAGATTCTTATACAATTTTCAGTATGTTGTGTAGTTGAAACTTCTGATTTTAACTGTTGGATCCTATCCATTGTTGTAGGTTGATGCGCACAGTAACCTCGGGAATCTGATGAAAGCCCAAGGTTTAGTGCAAGAGGTGAAAAATTATCCTTTATGCCTTGCATGGTGTTAGTTGTTGTGTAAAATTGTGCGCTAAGGGGATGAAATATGTGGGATACCTTTTCATTACTTTGTTGATCAGTTTTGGAGTACATGACTGGATGCGACTACAGTTGTCCTGTCAGAAAAGGTCATGGCTGGGAGTATTTTGTCTGAAACAGACTTAATAGGCCTACCTGGGGCCCTTAACTTCTTAGCTTTATTTCTGCAGTCATGATGTTGACTGGAAGAATTGTGCAAGTGAAATCCCATATTTGGATTCGCATTTATTATTTTGGTTTCGCTCTGACTACTTTCACTGATATTTCAGATTGATTAACTTCTTTTACTTCTATGCTTAAATGGATTGAGTTATGTTTTCTAGGCATATAATTGCTACGTTGAGGCTCTCCGTATACAACCAAATTTTGCTATAGCATGGTCCAACCTTGCTGGCCTTTTCATGGAAGCAGGTGACCTTAATAGGTCTCTTCAGTATTACAAGGTAAGAAATAGTGGGTTTATATTATTTACGCTGGTTCGTCTGGGATTTAGTTTTTAAATTCATGCACCCTCATTCATGAAGGCTTGCTGAATATAGTATTGTTTAATTGTAATTGACCAAGTGTGCTTGTTTCCAGGAAGCAGTTAAGCTTAAACCGGCATTTCCAGATGCCTATCTGAACCTGGGAAGTGTTTACAAGGTAAGGTCTTATGTACTGTGCTAGTAAGGTCGGGTAGCTGCAAATGCCAGGACAAGAATCTGGAGAACAAGTATTTCTTTTGCATTTTCCAGGCTTTGGGAATGCCTCAAGAGGCCATTGCGTGTTATCAGCGTGCTCTTCAATCGCGTCCAGACTATGCTATGGCTTATGGTGAGCATTATTATCTATATTATACATTTTTGTGAACATTTATGGACATGTGGTCCTTTTTAATTAAATTTATCCATGTACCACATTAGTGTTTGTCCAGTGGAACTTGTGCTCCTAATTTTGAACCAATGGTGATTCTTATGGATGTGTTCCTACTTATAATTGCGTTAGGCAGATCTTAAGCAAGTTGACCTTGGGAAAGATAATGTCAATTAATTGGTGATTGTATCTTTAAGGGCATAATAGACAAATATGAAAGATCCAAATCCATGGCCTTAAGTAGTTCTAATTAGCTGTAGTTCTAAATGTATGAATGATTGATCAGTGTATGGCTGTATACTAATCACTTGAAATTTAATTCTATGGAACTGAAAGCACATAACTTAGTTCTTTACTTGTATTGAAAGTGCATAATATAGCAAGTATTTTGAGTGGATTTGTGATTGCTTATCTCAGACTATAATGCCTTGCTGCAAAACAAATTGTGCAGGTAATTTGGCTAGTATATATTATGAGCAAGGGAAACTGGATATGGCGATACTCCACTATAAGCGAGCCATTGCTTGTGATGCTGCATTCTTGGAGGCATACAATAATTTGGTTGGCCCTCTGTATCTTTTTCTGCTGGATTCTTTCTTACAGTCAAGTAAATTTTCTTAAATTTTGATTTTTTTTTTTTTTTGGTTTTGTTTTGGCAAGGGCAATGCACTGAAAGATGCTGGAAGGGTCGAGGAGGCGATTCCCTGCTACCATGTAAGTTTTATTTTACTGAAATGCTATTTTTTTTTTGTGTCTTCACCACTATCTGATCAGGGTTCTTTGTTCTGCGAAGCAATGTCTGGCTTTGCAACCCAGCCATCCACAAGCACTTACTAACCTTGGAAATATATACATGGAATGGTATGGTTTTTTTTTCCTTCAAGATATTGAGTTTCTTTTCATTTTGTATTTTTTCTTTGTCTGAGCAATGGAGGTGCGTACGGAGTTCCCCATAAAAATGCAAGTGGTTTCCAAGGAAGAGTTGTTCTGATCTTGCAGGAATATGATGACTGCTGCTGCACAATTTTATAAGGCAACATTATCTGTAACAACAGGACTTTCTGCCCCTTTCAACAACTTAGCGATAATCTACAAACAACAGGTAGTAGCAGTTTTGATCATCTCTCTCTCTCTCTCTCTTCCATTGTCCACCCCTACCCTTTGCACACAAATTTTGAAGGTGCTTGGATTTCAATATTAGCACAAAAAGTATGAACAGTGTACTTATACAGTGACAAGGATCAAAAAGGCATTGGAGTGTTTGTCTAAGATTTTATTTCTTAGTTTTTGTTTCCTCATTGGATTAGTTTGATTTGCCTATATATATGTGGCTCTCATGTAATGGCTTATCAGACTTGATTTGATGCTATTGACTGGGATTGTGCTCCATTGTCTCTATTCTCTCTCTTTTTCTCTACTACTTAAATCTTCTTGTATTCTTCTTTGCCATGCTGCTTTCTCGTGCTGCATGATTCGGAAAATAAAAAGTGATGCTGTTATTTTCTTTGGAAGGCATCATGATATTTCACATTTTCATTGCCCAGGTTTTGTGTTGCATTATGACTTGTTTTCTTGTTTTTCCCTTTTTTGATCACAATGCAGGGTAATTACGCAGATTCTATATCTTGCTATAATGAAGTTCTCCGCATCGATCCGTTGGCAGCTGATGGACTTGTCAATAGGGGAAACACATACAAGGAGATTGGTAGGGTCAATGAAGCAATTCAAGACTACTTGCGTGCTATTGCCATTCGGCCAACCATGGCTGAAGCTCATGCAAATCTGGCATCAGCTTACAAGGATAGGTACACATTGTTTGTTGAGTGTTATGGGTACACTTATGCTGGACTTTGCCTTTGGTTTATGCATATAAATCTTTCATTTTTCAATTCTTGAATTTGGATCATTTGTAGTGGACATGTCGACGCAGCTATAAAAAGTTATAAGCAAGCATTGGTTTTGCGCCCTGATTTTCCAGAAGCAACTTGTAATCTTCTACACACATTACAGGTATGTCTTGATATGAAACATTAATTTGCAACGCCATCTTGATGTTTCTGTTCTATCTAGTATATAAACCTAGAGATGGGATTACATAGAAGGCACTTATCCAATGGATAAGGAAAGAGTATTTCATGCAATCTCTTCAAGCTATAGTTAATGTGGCTCTCAAAGTTGCACTGTCAAATGTAATGTATTGGCTTCTCACCCCTGGCCTGTTCTCATATAAGAACATGTCCGTTTGGGACAAAAACATTAATGTTACATGCTTTTGAAGCATACTTGTGTGGTCACATGTGATGTCTGTTATAGTTATCACCCTTTCACTTTTTTCCTGTTTTAATTATTTGTGAATTATCCAATATCACTATCTCCTTAAAATTTATATTTTATTTTGTGAGTTGTTTCTTTCACCTCTCTATTATCAGGTTAGTTACCCTATCACATAAACTTGCACAAAAATGGGGAGACATTTTGAGGTTTTATGGTTCATCAAATGGTTAAAATATAATCTATATTTGTCAAGGGTGGTTTTTCTAGAAACATGAAACTTGACATGACTTTAAAAAAGTTGACACCTAAAGAATGTGTAACAATACTGATTTCTCTTTGACGAGTTGGTGTTTGTTTCTACTGCATGCAAGTTCTTGAGGATTATTATGGTGATGTTATGTACTAATTGGGCATTGTTTTTATGAATACAAACAAAAAGTGCAAACAAAAAATGCAAGGTAGTGTTTGGTTTGCTTTTCAAATCATGATTTGGATGAAACATGTTAACCAAACATATTTTTAAAATACAACGCAAAATTACTTTCAAAACTCCCCTCTCCTCTTATTTATTTTTTATATTACCTATCAATCAATCATTTTTTCTCTCATCTCTCCTCTCACATTCTATACATCAATCAAAAAAAAAAAAAAAAAAAAAAAATTAAAAATCCCAAAACTATTTTCAAAACTCATAACTAAACAAATATTTTCTTTTCAAATCATGATTCAAAAACTCAAAACACAGCTCCACACTCAAATCATTATTCTAAAACTAAACCAAATGGATCCCAATGTTGTCATTGTTCTTTACTTTAAAATCCTAATCTAGGAAATCACACCCTTAGATCAAGCCTGATATTTAAATACATTTAATTTCATCAGAACATTCAGTTTATCATTTTTGAGAAACTACTCTTGTAATAGTAATTGTTATTGCAACTAAACTCTCCTGTCTTCTTTTCCTTTGAAATGTTCATTTCTTCTCTCGGGGAGTTCTTGATGTTTGGATTCCACTATTTTGTCCTTCAAAATCATATTTTTCTTTTGTTGAAAATTTAGACTCCTGTATTTCTGAAGCTTTATTTAATTTGGAAGACCAAAGTGCTCCCCTTGAGTTAATTTTTTGGTTTGGTTTGGTTTGGTTTGGTTTGGTTTGGTTTGGTTGGTTTCTTACAAGAGATTTAATTCCAATGAGGTGCTTCAAGTAAAGAGACCTCAGTCTTAATTGGCTATACTAAATATGAGTCAAATTCCCAGAATAACACTTGTTTGTAGAGTTTTTTTTCGCACTCTTCCTCAGTAGGTATTTTTGTGTATCTCTATAGTGATGGCTTCCTTTTTGGTCCCTTGTGAGTTAAGATGATTTGATAATGGCTTTGGTTGAGAGAGTTCATGGTGGGACTGTAAGCAATGGCGGCCACATGAGGAGGAAGGTGGTTACGGGAGGAGAAGCATTGGGTTGAGGGAGGAGCATAAGTGGCAGAGGGAGAGAAGCAATGATTGTCTGATGATAGAGTCTCTTCTTTGCGAAATCTCGTTATTCTCAGCGACAATTGGAGGTGTTGGTATGGTTGATCATGGTGAGGCGCTGGTGAATCAAAAGGTCTATGGTTTTCGAGGTGATGATGGTTCAAAGGGGGAAGCTGTTTTGGGGGTTTGATGGCAACAAGAGGTAGTTTGGGCTGGGTTATTTTGGGCCATCATGTGCTGGAAAAGGCAATTAGCTTTCTGTTGGGGTAGCCAAGGCCATATACTTTCAGAGGTGAAGGAATTTAAATGGACTGTTGGGCCAACAATAAGGTCATGGGCTTGAGGAGGTTTTGGAGGAAAGACTATTATTAAGCCAATTAATTCTTTCTGTTAATTTTGTGGTTTCTGTTAACTAAGAAATTTTGGTCGGGTTTTGCTAATGGTGGGAAAATATATTCAGGAATTAGGTGGGGATGCCCTTTGTTGATTGTGTTTAATTTGATTTCTTAGTATTATTGTATTTTTTTCTGATGACTACTTTTTGTGTTTGTTTTCGGGAAACTCTATTTTGTCGGTGAAACACCTGACCACCGTGTGTTGTTAGTATTTATATATTTTTTTGTAGCAAATTAATGACATATGGTATACAGTAGTAGGAAGGGAAAGACCTATATAATTTTTTGAACGGTTGTACATTTTTTTTTTTTTGTCTTTTGTGTTGTTTTGTTTTCTCTGTTTGTCTTTTTATTAGTGTGGTGCTTTTATTAAATCTGTTTCTGTGAATTAATCTCGCGATGAAGATTTGCAATTAATGACATAAATTCTTGAGATTGTTGAAAATATTCTACTGCAGTTAAATATGTTGTTATTTGGACACATTTATCTTCATGCCATGCATCATGTATGTGGACAGCTGTCTTGAAAGCAGTTGAACTGTCGTATTCTCATTTAATTTTTATGTTGATTCTGTGTACTACTTGGGCCAATATGTTTTACCAATTTGTAGGTTGCATGATTATTTGAATGTTGAGATTTATCTTGCTGAAACTTAACTTTTTTCCATTTTGATTTTGTGTTTAGTGTGTTTGTGATTGGGATGTGCGCGATAAGATGTTCATTGAAGTTGAAGGGATACTTCGGAGGCAGATAAAGGTTTCAGTGTATCTGTTTTATTTATTCTCCTTTTAAAAGATGATATCTAATATTGTTTGTTGTTATTATTGTTTACTGACTGGTAATATTTAATACCTCTTTTCAGATGTCTGTTATTCCAAGTGTGCAGCCATTCCATGCCATAGCCTATCCCCTTGATCCAGTGCTTGCATTGGAAATTAGGTGATTATCAAGTTTGGTAGTTATGACATTAAGAGTGACTTTTATATAATATCTTAGTTGTTTCCTTTGTTCCTGTAGTCGTAAATATGCTTCACATTGCTCTGTGATTGCTGCCCGTTACTCACTTCCTTCATTCAATCATCCTTCACCATTACCCATAAGAGGCGGGGGTAGGAATGGCCGGTTAAGGATTGGGTAAATTTTTGAAACCCTATTTTTTCACTTATAATTTTAATTACTGAATGAAAATTAAGAACTTATGTTAACTGTTTCCTTGTTTCAGATATGTCAGCAGTGACTTCGGTAACCATCCGTTATCACATCTTATGGGCTCAGTATTTGGCATGCATAATAGAGAAAATGTGGAGGTTTGCAAATTCAGACTGGTTTTCTCTTGAAGCTATTATTCTACTTAAAAACTTTAAAATCTGTCACTTTGGTGTTTTATGCACACAGGAAGTAACAAAATGTGTTGTAGGTGTTCTGCTATGCTTTGAGTCCAAATGATGGCACTGAGTGGAGGCTACGTATCCAGTCAGAGGCAGAGCACTTTGTAGACGTGTCTTCTATGTCATCTGATATGATTGCTAGGATGATTAATGATGATCAAATACAAATCCTTGTGAACCTTAATGGTTATACCAAGGTATTTTATTATGTCCTAATTTGTCTGTTTGTTTTGTTTTTGTTTTGCTGGGGTAACAATTTGCCTATCTTATTATGTAGTAATTATTCAGTTTTTTTGCATTATATTTAATTTGGTTAAAGTAAATCATGAGTTTGTTTTTGACCCACTGTATTTCTCAGTTTAAATGTTGGATTAGCTTTTGTGTGAACAAATTTTGTCATGGTTCTTGTGTTCTGCCTCTTACCAAAATATATATATATATATATATTTTGGGGTTACAAATCGTTGTGTTCTGCCCCTTATCCAAATTATGGATTAATCTTGTGGCACTCATTTGTTAATTGTGCAGGGGGCTAGAAATGAAATATTTGCCATGCAGCCTGCTCCTATCCAGGTTTCATACATGGGATTTCCTGGAACAACAGGAGCATCTTACATACATTATTTGGTCACTGACGAGGTTAGAAATTGAAAATTTGTATATTATGATAATTACATCCTCAACTTGGATCTTTAATTATCAGTTTGATAATTATATCCGCAACTTGGATCTCTAATTATCAATTTGATAATTTTGTGGCAGTTTGTTTCACCTACATGTTTATCAAACATTTACTCTGAGAAGCTTGTCCATCTGCCGCATTGTTACTTCGTAAATGATTATAAGCAGGTTAATATTTGAACCCTCAAACCTGTTTTATTTTGTGAAACGAGTTTTAATTTTATGGCAAACTCATTATTTCATACGACTGTTACCAGAAAAATCGCGATATATTGGATCCAAGCTGCACTCCCAAGCGTTCAGATTATGGATTGCCAGAGGACAAATTTATATTTGCTTGTTTCAATCAGCTGTACAAGATGGACCCTGAAATTTTCGTAACTTGGTAATCTCTGAGTGAGTCTTGTTACTAGTTCATGTACTATCTGGCTCAATACTAAATCAATTCCGCTTAAAACTGCATCAGGTGCAATATACTCAAGCGTGTGCCCAATAGTGCACTTTGGCTTCTCAGATTTCCAGCAGCAGGCGAGATGAGACTTCGGACATGTATGTGATGTATTTTATGGTGTTACATATACATTATTTAAACGTGTGGTTGACTTTCTTTTTCCCTTGATAACCCAAATTCACGCTTTTAATTTTCTTATTAGTTTATATTTGTCATTTTTTCCCCTGTTTCTGATATAGAAGTTGAAATTATCTAAAATGGTGTCATTTTGTCCAGATGCTGCTGCAGAGGGGGTGCAACCAGAGCAAATTATTTTCACAGATGTTGCCATGAAAAACGAACATATCAGACGGAGTTCTTTGGCAGATCTATTCCTTGACACGTATTTAAACAATACCTGTTTGCCAATTTCTAGATTGTCAAACCTGCAGTTTATTGATTGCCTACAATGTGCAAAGCTGTCTACTGCTTTGAGTTTAGTGATTATACCCATCACTTCCGTAATTTCTTTTGTTTTGTAGGCCATTATGCAATGCCCACACAACGGGCACAGATATACTTTGGGCTGGTCTGCCTATGGTGACCCTTCCCCTCGAGAAAATGGCAACTAGAGTCGCTGGTTCACTTTGTGTGGCCACTGGAGTTGGGGAGGAGATGATTGTCAACAGGTATGTATTTTGAGTGCATTGAAAAATACGAGTTTTTGCTCAACTGGCTTAGAATGTAAATGTATAGTTATGATCACTTATAGTGTGACAATGGGTCACACTGTAGTGTGAGCCCTTCCTGCCCTAGCATTAGAGTTTGGGCTGTCTCCCTCTATCTCTGGTGGTGATGGATCTACCTTTTAAACAAATTTCATTTGCGGACTCTCTCTGGTTTGCTGTTGATTGCTAACTTCTTGTTTTTGGTATATAATGAAGCATGAAAGAGTATGAAGAGAAGGCAGTATCTTTGGCACTAAATCGCTCAAAGCTTCAGGATCTTACCTACAGACTCAAAGCAGTCCGTTTGACTTGCCCTCTATTTGATACGACACGTTGGGTGAGTTAACAAATATTTTGTAATTGCTTTGTGAGTTTTAAGCATTTGATACCTTTTTTGTGTTGGGCAATGGAGTATACAAATTCGTGCAGTGGCATCTTTCAACTGTTTACTTATTATGCTCAGCATTAGCTCAATGCGTTAGCAGTATCCTAAATGTCGTCTTACCTATGGTTTACTCATCATTTGCTCGTGTTGATCCTACTATATCCAAAATGTATTCAGATTTGGGAACGGTTATAACATTGTGTTGTATCCAGGTGAGGAATCTTGAGCGAGCATATTTCAAGATGTGGAATTTGTATTGCTCTGGCCAACATCCGCAGCCCTTTAAAGTGACGGAGAATGATTCAGAATATCCATATGATGGATAGAAAAGTAAATAAGAGAGATGGGAATGTAGATATAAGCAAAAAGAGAATGTAAAGTGGTTACTTGTAAGGTTATATTGGTTGATTTGGGAGAGATGTTATTGTCCTTTGGGTAGTACTTTCTGTGTGGGCAGCATATGCATATGCACATATGCAGCTGTTAGTTGAATTTACTCACTTTGATTACTTGCAACAAAGTAATTTGTGGAGAATGCAATTTGCATTGCAAATGACTAAGCATGCAATTCTCTTTACATGCCTTGCAACTCAATTCTCTTTACATGCCTTGCATTACGCACTTTCGTTGTTCTACCTCTGTTGGATCTTTCGTTAACGCAGATGATTGAACCCTTGCAAAGAAGCACACGCATGAAACAGATTAGAGGATAGTTGTCTCTCTCTCTCTCTGTGTGCACATGCACGCTGCATGATTTTTTTGGTTCTAAAATGACACTCAATAGTTGTTGATTGTGTCTTCAACATTTAGACACGTTTCTATTTTTAGATTTTTTTAAGTTCCCTGGATTGAAGATTTTGTTGATAACAGAAAGAAATAGTGAGAAATTGCCGTCGCTGTTTGGGTGGCTGCAGATGTGATAAACTCTGAAAAATGAGAATAATTAGTTATAAAAAGAAGAAATCTTTTAAAATCTAGATATTCAAATTTAATTTTTGATTCCAATTCTTTTAAACTGACTCTAGATTTAAAAGCGTAGCGGGAGTAAAATTTGAGTTTAAAAAAAAAATTGAGCCATATATTTATTCTCTCTTATGTTTTTGCTTATCCAAACACAGAACTAAAAAGCACAATCATTATTTTTCTGTTAAAGAAGAAAATTTTGTTGAAATTGAAACAGAAAAAGCAGCAAAGAAAATGTTCCAACTCGTTTCAAATAAATTACTCATCCAAAAGGTACACCAAGTCTTAGTTTTATAAGTAAAAAAAATGATAATGAAGGTTGAATTTTTAGTTCTCACTTTTCTGGTTTTTTTTTTTTGGGGTCTTTTCCTTCATCAATATTTGATCCAAATAAACAGAATCGTAAAACATCACAACACTGTTTCTCATAAAGCTTAATAATTGCCCATAGTAACGTAAGAATCGGAGTAATCATAAGCTACATTCATTTTTATTATTCATTCCGTCCCAATTTTTTGTCTTAGAAAATCTAATTTATTAAGATGACATGTAATTATTATATTGTAATTATTATATTTTAATTAGTAGTATTACATACATCAATTAATATACTAACATATGTTATGATATTATTATTGACTCCACTTATTATACAAATTATAAATATCCAAAACATGTAGAACTATGTCACATTATTTATTAGTATACTACTTGATATGCCAATTAATGCATATAGTATTATTTTATTTTAATTCAAATTTTGAAATGTTTTTTCTACTACTACCCTTTTATTTTAATTTTAAAATATGTTTATAAGAGATAATTTTAAAAATATAATAAAATTTAGTCTCTTAAAATAAAAAAAAAAAATTTCAGAACAGATTAAAATAAAAAGATAAATCAATAAAATAAGACGAAAGGAATATATATTGTTGTTTTTGTCACAACTGCACCACAGAGCTCCCACCCACTTGCACACCGTCACAAGCATACACCCAAAAACAAAAATCAAAATCATAAAACAGAGAGAGAGAGAAACTAGGGATGGCAACGGGGTTAACGGGGGGTGAATATTAATTTTTCATTTCTATTCCTTTATAATAAATTTTTTTCATTCTCTATTTTTCATTCTCTATGGGTATCACTCCGTCTATTTTTTAATAGGTTTGGATTTTCTCCAACCCATTTTAATTCTTATTTTTATTTTATTTTTATTTTTATTTTTTATATTTAATGTTAACAATCACTTTTTTTTTTAAGGTTCACAACAAAAACTAAATATACCTTCAATCTTTTTTCTTTCTTTTTTAATATATTTAATGTTAACAAATTTTTTTTTTTGGGCTAAATATACCTTCAATCTTTTTTCTTTCTTTTTTAATATATTTAATGTTAACAACCTTCTTGTTTTTTTTTTGGCTAAATATACCTTCAATATTTTTTCTTTCTTTTTTAATATATCTAATGTTAACAACTTATTTTTTTTGTTTTGTTTTTTTTTTTTGAGAAGAGATCTCCAAAACTAATTTACATTAGTAAAAAAATATAAAAATTAAAAACTAATATATTCTCCACTTCCTTGTCCTCTCTTCTTCTCTCTCTCTCTCTCTCTCTTTTTACTCTTCCTCTCTTCTTAACTAAAACAAATAGTATTGTTGGAGGTGAATTGCAATTGGCTGCTAACTAGAATAGACAATACACTTTTGAAATTAAGGTTGGTTCATTTTGACGTAAAGTATTTTTGTTACAAATATTTTACTCATTTTTTTGTTGTTTTGTTAATAAAAAGTAAGAAAATATATTTTTGTATCATTTTTAAAAAATGACTCATCTTTAAAAATTTGTAGTCAATTTTTTAACAAAAATGATTTATTCTACCGAATTTGAGTTTGTCTGAATCGTTTAAATTTGTGCATGTCAGTTCGCCGTCTAAACGACTGTTAGTATGACCGTGCAACTTTATCTATCACAGTTGTCACCCTTGTTGCCGAATGATTAACTAGACTGACTGGCAAAGCCAAAATTTAGATGATTCAGCAAAGTCAAAATTCGATGGATGTAGCATTGTTCTTTTTATAAAGTTGACTCTTACTACCTTTTTAACAGATAATCTTTTCAAATAAACATTTTAGCTTATTAAAAAGTTATATTAATTTAAAGTTTCTTTTTTAAGCAAAAAAATATTTTACCAAACGCCGAAAACAAAAGCAAAAATACTTTTTTGTGTAAAATTAATTTACATAAAAAATATTACGTCGAAACAAATGAAACCTAAATTATGGATTTGAAAAAAGTAATAGAAAT
>NW_021026168.1:332742-356544 GCF_004153795.1 Camellia sinensis
AATAATTATCAAAAAATGAAGTATATGATGTAATTTAAAACTTATATGATATGAGTTACACCAATAATGAATTGAGCTCACAAATTTCATTTTTTGACCAATGTTTTGGTAACTTTTTCAGTCTATGTGCCATAGCCCACTTAAATGAATATTAGATAAAAATATATATTTAAGAATTACAAAAAAAAATTGTGAGCTCGCCCCTCTCTCTCTCTCGCCCGCGTGCATCGCCAGTGCAAGCACACTATTTAGCTAAAACCTGAAAAAGAAATATATATATATATATATATATATCATTAATCTTGGCTTCAGACCGTTAATACCCCCTTAAAATAAAAAAAATTAAAAAAAAAAGCAAAAACTTTAACTAACAAATCTATAACAATATCATTCGAGATGCTAACTGCAGTGGAGGCTAATGGGTTCTTTGAAGAGTACGGAATCGTTTGGGAAGAAAGATTATAGTTAAAAAAATTAAAGAGTTTTTTTTTTTTTTTTTTTCACATCCATTAATAAGAAATTAAAAAATCACTAAAAATAAACTAATTATTAAACAAATATTATATTGGAGATATTCTAAATTTAAATTTATTTAGTCAAACAGTCCAGTGTTAAAATATTTTACTCAAAAAGAGAAGTTTAAACAAAATGATCAAAATATCCCTTTATATATATATGGATAAATTACATTGACACTCCCCAAGGTTTGGTTTGATTACATCCCATTCCCTGACGTTATAGAAATTATATTCTCACTCATGTGGTTAATAATCTCATTTTACAAACCTTCTATATAGCAATTTCGGTTTTTGGCCCGTCACTTGTTGTGTTCCTGACTCGGATTGTATAGTTTTAAATAGTGATTCATATCTTATTTCCCTTGCCTCTCCTTTATTTTGGTTATCGGGTTGTTGTTGTGTGTTTGGAATAAGTTAGTTGCTTGTTTTTCCAAACATGTGATGTCCAGATTTTGGCTCTTCCGCTCGAGCGGCCATTCTTGCGCTCGAGCGGGATTTGTCAACTTTCAGTATTCTTTTGCAGTTCTGCAAATACTGGGAGGATGCATTGGACGCTCGAGCGTCCAGTCTCACGCTCGAGCGAGGTCTTTCATCCACAAAACTTTTGAAAGAGCGTATCCTACGCTTGAGCACCACTTTTCACGCTCGAGCAGAACTTTGTATCTGACGCTCGAGCATCACTTTCCACGCTTGAGCGGATTGCGTATATAACAGTCCGTGAAGATGATGTTCTTGTTCACTTTTTCATTTCTCTCTTTCTCTAAAACTTTCCAAAAAGATAAATCTTGAGTTTCTCTCTCTGAAACTCACCTTCTCTCTTCGATTTCATCTAGATCCGTTGATCTCTTCACCCTAGTGCCTTTGAGAAAAAGGTAGAGCATCTCTAGATCTTTGTTTTGATCCGAACAAAGTGGGATTTGAGCATACTTGGAGTTCCACCCTTGCTTGGTCATCCAACTAGAGGTTGGGATTTTCTATACCTTCATATGTTATTTAGCTTAGATATTTGTCATTTATGTAACATTGGTGTGGGTTGGTGATGTTTTAAGCAAACCTAGGGTGTGGGTATGAGATAAAAAGAGGGGGTTTTGGTGAATATGAAGTAAATGAGTATGGGATGTGAGAATGGGACTATGTGTGTCAAAATGGTTGATTTTGATGCTTGGGTTGATATTTGGAAAAATGAATTTTTGCCCTAAAATGACTCGTAAATTTTTGTATAAATAATTGAAATTGGTATGGTCAACATGAAATTAAGCGAGTGTTGAAATAGATGGTGGAATTGAGTATGTAATACTTCACATCTTCAGAAATTTTGAGTAAATTATCTGTCTCGAGATTGTATATCTATTTAGAAATATCTGTACTAGGCTATCGGTGGAGGATAGCTATAATTGTTGTAAAAATTGCATGCGGAATTAGGTGAATTGAAACTAATCTCCTGTTAGTTGTCATTGAATATGACTATGTTTATATACATTGTATATGTATGATTATTTGGGAGTGGAAAGGGGATGTACTCCATTGTTTGATTATGTGTTTAAATACATTGCATATGTATAAATGATTGTTTGGGAGAAGAAAGGGGATGGATTCCTTTATAATTAAGTTGGCCGGAGTGTCATGCATGAAAGCTCCGAAATTATACATGGGTGCCGATCCCGCAGACGAAATATCCGTAAAATGGCAAATTGAAATTATACATTAGTGTCGATCCCATGGACGAAATATCCATAAAATGGCAGTTTGAAATGTTTGTGTGTTGATAATGTGATTGTTGAACCATGGAGTTGTAGTCTCATTTGGATTGCTAAAGAAATTATGAAATTGGCTCATATATTGAAATAAATTGGAGGAAAATGAAACGGAGCATGAAATTAGAATTCTATTACAATATAAAAGCATGAATGTTTTATTTCAGGCATTGTATATGTATATTGTACTTATACCTTTGTTAAATTTCATATACTGTGTTAGATGATTCCTACTGGACTGTGGCTCACCTTATTTAGGAATAACATTTTCAAGTGTTGGTGACATGCCTCCACCAAGGCAATAGCTTGGAGGAACTTTTGGGAGCAAGAGCTTCTCTACTTTTAATTAATTCTTTTTGTAAAGTCGCGGGCTTAAAATGTATTGAGCGAGGCTCATTTTTGTGTGACCAAGCCATGACTTGGAAAGGTGTAAGCCCATAGGGCATTTATTTTGCTACACTCTTTTGTATCATTAACTTCATGTAATGAAAGAATAATATATTCCAATTTACGCTGCTATTGATATATGTTTTAAAATGTATTTATTGTATTTTTTTTTTGAGGGGGGGCGTTACAACTTGATATCAAAGCATACTGAGTTTGAATACTTTGGGTACATGGGAGGTGGTTAGTACCACAATGGGTTTGTCTCGCTTGTTAGAGACTTAAGTGTGGACGATATATGCTTATATGATAACATGCTTATGTGATTATATGGGTATGGGATTTAGTTCCTAAGATGTTGATTGGATCTACAGGTTTCTAGAAGTTCTTTTAGAAGAGCACTTGATCACTACTGTTTCTAATTGGAACTCTAGTAACGCCGCGGGACGTTCATTATCTAGGAGGAAAATTCATATGTGTTTACGTGGTTATGTGCTTATGTGGAGTAAATTACTATTGTCCAATGTATTAGGACGCAAGTGAGTTAGTTTTAGCACATTCGTAAATGTGTTAATCTCTTTGTTACCTTCATTAGATGTCAGGATGTGGTCGTGATGGTAGGTGTAGTAGGCCTAGGATGCACGAGATGCCCATACCATATGATATTCCGGCACAAGAGGAAGGAACTGGTTAGGCCAATATGGCTGAGCCAATATGTCAATAGGCCATGAACCCCTTAGCTCGCGAAATGGCTGAAGCATTGCAAGAATCCATGGACATTCTCAAGGTTGAGAATCAAGTCCAGGCCCAAGTAGCTGAGGTAGGGCCTTCTTTTCTGAAGAGGGAGTTTTTCCGGTCGAATCCGGATGAATTTTTGGGTGATCTTAAGGAGCCACTGAAGGCAGGATAAGTGGCTTGAGCAGATAGTGAAAATGTTCGAGATGCTTGGCATCGAGGATGACCAGTTGAGGGTGACCTTGACATCTTTCCAGCTGAAAGGGGGATGCGGGTCAGTGGTGGAAGTATGAGCGCGGGCGCATTTGAGGGACTTGGGAGGCTTTTGTCAATGCCTTCCAGGACAAGTTTCTACCTCCAATGGTTAGAGAGAAGTTAAGGGACCAGTTCTCTAAGCTAGTGCAGTTGAACACACCTGTGGCTGAGTTTGAAGCCACATTCACTAGCCTCTCTAGGTTTACACCTGAGTTGGTGGCGACTGAGGAACGCCGTTGTTTGGAGTTCGAGAAGAGACTGAGAATCGAGCTCATGTTTAGAGTGGTTGGATCCATGATTAAAAGACTATGGATGCCTTGTGGAGGCGACAGCCCATCTTGAGACCATTATGCAAGCCGAGAAGGAGAGAATGAGGGGCTTCAGGAGGCGTCAAAATAGTCAGGGGAACGGTAAGAGACAGAGGGGCTCTGACCTTCAGAAGTCCTAGGGAATGCAGTCGAGGTCTACCTTTCCAGTGTCGAGTTCAGGTTCTGGGAGAGGTGGTCAGGGAGATGTGACTTGTTTCAAGTGTGGTTAGTTAGGCCACAAGTCTCCAACTTGCCCGCAGAGAGGAAGAAGGCAGCGAGCTGCTTCGTCTTCGGCTCGTTCTCAAGGCCAGAGTCAGGGTAGAGGACAGCCGCCCACTTGCTATCAGTGTGGTCAGAAGGGGCACCTGCAGAGGTTTTGCCCACAATTGAGTGGCACATCTAGTACGTCTGGTTCGAGACAGACACAGAGTCACCAGTAAGCACAGTCAGTACAGGCTTCAAGGGCCAATTAGGGAGCCTCTTCGGCTTAATCCGTGCAGCAGGCCTATGCTCCGAGGGATGAGTAGGTAGATTAGAGACCAACATGGCGTATGTATGCTGTTACTATGCCAGATCTTATACCGACTCCATCTGTAGTGAGAGATGCCTTTTTGTTTTGTAATTCAGTTGCTAGTGTGTTGATTAATACGGTTGCATCCCATTTTTTTATCTCGTCTGCATTTGCATCGGTTTTGGGGTTGAGGTTGGAGTTGGCATAGTTAATGTCTCCTATTTGTGTAGAGTCACTTATTAGTGGTGAGGTTTTTCTGAAATAGGGATGTCGGGGTTGTGATACCGAGGTTGCCGGTCGTCGATTGCCATTTGCATTTGTATTGCTTGATATGACTAGTTTTGATGTTATTTTGGGTATGGACTGGTTATCGTCATATCGAGTTGTTAGTGACTACTACCGTGAGAGGGTTATTGTATGTACCTCGAGCGGTGACTGCTTTTATTTCTTGGGGGACCGGGTGGATAGAGTCTTATCACCGATGTATGATCCGTGTGGGCAGAGTGAACTTAGTAGTCTTCTTACTAGCTTCTTGAGTAGTGAGTGTGATGAAGTCAGGTTGAGTTGCCAAGGGTGGTTTGTAAATACCCAGATGTCTTTCACCAGGACCTTACTAGTTTGCCACCTCACCGAGAGATTGAGTTCTCTATTGATTTAGCGTCTGGCACAACATCGATTTCTATGGCATCGTATCGGTCTGCACCTGCTGAGTTAAGTGAGTTGAAGATTCAACTCTATGAGTTATTAGATAAGGGTTTTATTCGTCCTAGTACTTCACTTTGGGGAGCGTTGGCCCTCTTTGCTAAAAAGAAAGATGGAGCCTTGCGACTTTGTATCGATTACTGGAAGTTGAACCGGGTTACTGTTAAGAATAAGTACCCAATTCCCCGTATAGATGATCTGTTTGATCAGTTGAAAGGGTCTTGTTGTTTTTCTAAAATAGACTTAAGGTCGGGTTATCACCAGTTGAGGGTAAGGGAGGAGGATATCCTGAAGACGGCATTCCATACGCGGTATGGCCATTACGAGTTCCTGGTGATACCTTTTGGGCTAACCAATGCACTGACTGTATTTATGGATTTGATGAATCGGATCTTTCATGAGTTCCTAGATCGTTTCTTGATTTACTCACCCTCTGAGGAGGAACACGAGGAACACTTAAAAATAGTGCTTGAATTACTTAGAGCCCACAAACTGTATGCTAAGTTTGGGAAGTGTGAGTTCTGGCTAAAAAAGGTTAAGTTCTTAGGCCATGTTGTATCCGGGAAAGGGGTGACCGTAGATTCATCCAAGATAGAAGCAGTGTAAGATTGGGCACAACCTAAGAATGCTTTCGAGATTTGTAGTTTCTTGGGATTAGCCGGGTATTATCGGAGATTTGTGAAGGATTTCTCTAGACTAGCTTCACCTTTAACTAGGTTGATAAGGAAGGGAGTTAAATTTGTATGGGATAAGATTTGTGAGAAGTCATTCTAGGAACTTAAGGTTAGACTCACCACTACTCCAGTTTTGATTATTCCCGAGAGCGGTCTGGGTTATTCAATATATTGTGATGCCTCACGAGAAGGTTTGGGTTGTGTTTTGATGCAAGAGGGAAAGGTAGTAGCCTATGGCTCACGGCAGTTGAAAACACACGAGAGAAACTACGATACTCATGATCTAGAACCAGCAGTGATGATATTTGCCTTGAAAATTTTGAGGCATTATTTGTATGGTGAGAAATTTGAAGTGTTTTCCAATCATAAGAGTCTGAAGTATCTATTTACTAAAAAAAGACTTGAATTTGAGGCAGAGGAGGTAGATGGAATTCATAGAGGATTACGATTTCGAGTTGCATTATCATCTCGGGAAGGTTAATATTTTGGTCGATGCCTTGAGTAGGAAATCTATTAGTAGCATAGTTTGTATTGCTATCCGGGAATGGGAGATGTTGGGTACTTTTGGAGAGTTTGACTTGCACCTGGGCAAGTCTGTTGAGTCTGCAGCCTTGTTTTCAGTGGTTGCTCAGCCTACACTTGTGAACCGAGTATTAGAAGCGCAGAAGGGTGATCTTGAGGTAGAAACCATCTGGGAAAAGATCTCCAATGGGAAGGTAGAGAAACGTTTGAATGTGTATCTCGACCAGAGTGTGAGATACTGTGACCGCTTGTTTATACCGAAGTCTTGCTGAGAGGAAGTAATCCGAGAGTTTCACCATTCACGCCTTGCGGTGCATCCAGGAGGCACAAAGATGTATCATGATCTGAGTTGCCAGTTTTGGTGGAGGGGTATAAAGAAGGATATAGCCGTGTTTGTATCGAAGTGCCTTACTTATCAGCAAATGAAGGTCGAGCATCAGAGGCCAGCGGGTTTGTTGCAACCCTTGCCTATAGCTGAGTGGAAATGGGAGCATATCATGATGGATTTTGTTTTGGGCCTTCCGAGGACTCAACGGGGTAGTGATGCCATATGGGTGGTAGTTGACCGGTTAACCAAGTCTGTGCACTTCATACCTATGCGCGTGAGTGATTCGATAGACTATCTTGCCGACTTGTATATTAGGGACATAATGAGGTTGCACGGGGTCCCTGTGACGATTGTTTTGGATAAAGATCCGCGTTTCACAACTCGGTTATGGCAGAGCTTATAGAGTGCCTTGGGCACTAGATTGACCTTTAGTACTGTGTATCATCCTCAGACTGACGGGCAGTCCGAGCGTACAATTCAGATTCTTGAGGATATGCTTCGAGGGTGTGTCCTTGACTTTAAGGGTTCAAGGAAGAGGCACTTGCAGTGGAGTTTACCTATAACAACAGCTTCCAATCGAGTATTTGCGTGGCACCGTTTGAGGCCTTGTTTGGCAAACTGTGTAGATCCCCGATGTGTTGGGCTGAGGTGGGTGATGCATCTTTGTTAGGCCCAGAGTTAGTTAGGGAAACAATAGAGGATGTAGCACTCATTCGTAAGAGGTTAGTTACGGCTCAATGTTGCAAGAAAAATTATGCAGATCGTAGGAGAAGACCCTTGTCTTTTGAGGTGGGTGATCATATTTTTCTGAAAATATCACCTAGGCGGGTTTGATGAGATTCGGGAAGAGTGGGAAGTTATCCCCTCGGTTTATTGGCCCTTTTGAGATCCTTGAGTGGATTGGGGAGGTTGCATACCGTTTGGCATTACTGCCACAACTTTCCGGAATGCATGACGTATGTCATATTAGTATGCTTCGGAAGTATGAGCCGGATCTATCATATGTATTGGATTGGACCTACTTGGAGGTAGATGAGGATGCCTCATATGAGGAAAGACCGGTGAGAGTCTTGGATAGACGGGACCAAGTCTTGCGAGGCATGACAATTCCCTTAGTAAAGGTATTGTGGAAACATTACGGAATTGAGGAATCAACTTGGGAGCACAAATTAGAAGTTTGAGAGAAGTATCCGGATTTATTTGTTGATGTTTGAACGTTTAATGTATTGTGATTATGATTGGCAGTATGTGAGAACATTGTATATGTTGTTTACATTTTGGAAGCACAAATTTATTATAAACATTGCATATGTTTAAGAATATGAAATATTATATGTATTGTATCACTTTTGGAAGCATTGCATATGCTATGTAGAATTTTGAAAACTTGGACTTTGATTTAAACAATGCATATGTTTGGGGAATTGTAAAATGTACTTTCAATACGAGACTTTTGTATCGAGTCAATGAGGATAGATGATCAGAGAATGGGTCATGGTGATGAACTTGTAAGAATAACATTGTTATCAATGGTTTAATTATGTTTTGAACTTGATTTGTAATTTCGGGATGAAATTCTTTAAGGAGGGAGGTTATAGCAATTCCGATTTTTGGCTCGTCACTTGTTGTGTTCCGAACTCAAATTGTATAGTTTTAAATAGTGATTCATATCTTATTTCTCTTGTCTCACCTTTATTTTGGTTATCGGGTTGTGGCTGTGTGTTTGGAATAGATTGATTGCTTGTTTTTCCAAACATGTGATGGCCAGATTTTGGCTCTTCCGCTCAAACGGGCATTCTTACGCTCGAGCGGACTTCACAAATTTTGCTCCTCCGCTCGAGTGGCCATTCTTGCGCTCGAGCGGGATTTGTCAACTTTCAGTAGTCTTTTACAGTTCTGCAAATACTGAGAGGATGCATTGGACACTCGAGCGTCCAGTCTTACGCTCGAGCGAGGTCCTTCGTCTGCAAAACTTCTGAAAGAGCGTATCCTACGCTCGAGCACCACTTTTCACGCTCAAGCGGAACTTTGTGTCTGACGCTCGAGCGTCACTTTCCACGCCTGAGCGGACTGTATGTATAACTGTCCGTGAAGATGATGTTCTTATTCACTTTTTCATTTCTCTCTCTCTCTAAAACTTTCAAAAAGCTAAATCTTGAGTTTCTCTCTCTAAAACTCACATTCTCTCTTCGATTTCATCTAGATCCGTTGATCTCTTCACCCTAGTGCCTTTGAGAAAAAGGTAGAGCATCTCTAGATCTTCAGTTTGATCCGAACAAAGTGGGATTTGAGCATACTTGGAGTTCCACCCTTGTGACACTTTGCATTTTGGGTTTAGAATTGAGGTAAGGAGTAATTGGAAGTTGTTAAGGTTTGGTGGGTATGTATGGGTGCTCTCATGTTTTGTTTTGAACTAGGGGTTGTTAAGAATTAGCGAATATAAGGTTGTTGTTGTTTTGTTAGAACAAATATAATTTCGGGGACGAAATTTCTTAAGAGGGGAAGAATGTAAGGATCTAAAATTTTTTCCCTCCGCTTGAGCAGGGGAGTTGACGCTCGAGCGGACTTGTGAGGCTCCCAGTATTTCTGCAGGCTGCCCGAGATTCTGAGAGTTGTAAATTCCCGCTCGAGCGTAGAAATGATCACTCGAGCGGACGACTTTGTTGGTCTGCGCGCTCAAGCGCAAGGTTAGGCGCTCGAGCGGGTTGCCTGGTTGAGTTTGAATTTCTGAGGCAAGTGGGTTTGTTTTTGACATTTTATTAGTGTATTGGGAACTTCCTTATTTTATTTTGGGGTATTGATTGAGGTGGTAACATGATGGTAAAGTAAGATTGGACCGAAAACTTTAATTTGAATAATTTGCCTACGATCAGCCGTCACTCTTTTACCCTTTTCTTTTTCCACATTTTGAATTTGGATGTGAGGCTAGAACCACTGGAAAGCTTGTTTCCAGGGCTTCAATTTGGACATAAGAACGACCTAAAACAGAGTTCGGATGAGAGAGTTACGCATGTTTGAAGTTTTGGAATCTGTGCTGGAAGCAGGTATGCTCGAGCGGGAAAAGATACGCTCGAGCGGACTGCACGAATTCAGCAACTTAAAAAGTGGGTTTCTAGATCATTCTTCACACTTTCTTTTTCCCTCTTTCTTCATCTCACCCTTTTCCGAAACCCTAGGGATTTCGACCCAAATACCTCAAATTTCATAAAGATTTGGCCAAGATCCCTTGCAAAAACGTGAAGAAGGCTTGAAGCTTGACATGTTCTACCGATTGAAATTCGAATTGGTGAAGGATTCTTCTCAAAGCTTGCTTTTCTTGCTTGATTGTTGAGGTAGGAGTTCTAGTTCTCTTCAATACTTACATTAATAGATAGATTTGTGGTATTTTTTTTATATAAATACAAAATCTCCATTTTTGAGCATATAGGTTATATCATTAGATTTGGGGGTTTAGGGTTTGAAGTGTTGGGGGTTCAATGGTTGGGTTAAAATGGTGGGTTATGACCCTTAGGTGTTTAAATCAATGGAAAAATTGGAACAAAAGTCATGGTTTAAAAGTTTGAATTTTTCTTGAAATTCTAGATTTTCTTGAAACCCTAAGTTGATTCATGATGATAAATAATGATTTTGCCCAAATTGAAAGTAGAATCATGAAATTGGTAGGTTGAATTATATATGTACAAGTTTAATTGGAATTTGGGAGTGTTTGAAAATTATGTTTAAAATTTGCGAATAAACCTCTATTATGGATATTGTGAATCATGTTATTATGTGAGATGAAAATTGGGGAACAAGATTATTAATGTTATGGATGATATGAACCTTGGGATAAAATGATGAAATGGAAATTTAAGACTTCACCTTGAATGATGTTGAATTATATTTAGTAGTGTTGAGTTGAATCATGTTAAATAGTGTGGAATATGTTGGATTGTATTGATTATGTTGAGTTGTGTTGAATAATGATGAATTGAATTGTGTTGAACTATGATGAATTATGTTTGAATCATGTTGAATTGTGTTAGTTGAGTTGTGTTGGGTGTGTGGAGTTTAAGTTGAGTGGTGTTGGGTTGTGTTGAGTTTGGGTTAAGTTGTGTTGGGTGGTGTTGTGTTGGTACCCACGCAGGGAGTTGAAAAATGGTTTTGAAAATTGAGGGAAAAGGTTTTTGGGGGCCTACGTCCCGCCGTATAGTAGTCGGAAAATATGGGGGTGGTTTGAAATAAAGGTGCCCAATTGTCCTGTCTAGGCTTATCGCTGGACGAATGTGGGAAAATGTTTTTGGGTGCCCACATAGTCCCACCGTATAGTAGCCGGCGAAAGTGGAAAATAATTTTTGGGTATCCACACAGTCCTGCCGTAGTAAGCCAGCAAGAGTGGAAAAACGGATGGTTTTCGAAAATGTTTTTGGTGCCCACATCCTGCCGTATAGTAGCCAGCAAATATGGGGGATGATTTTCAAAAGTTAAAAAATGGTTTTTGGAAAATATGATTTTTGAAAGAAAATGGCTTTTGAGAAAATGGTTTTTGGGAGTTCACTTCCCCCCGTATAGTAGTCGGCGAAAGGTGGAAAGTGTTATGGATTAGGTGCCCGCTATCCTGCCGTAGTAAGTCGGCAAAGGGTGGAATGTGTTGATATATGTGTTGAGTTGATGATGCTATTTGTGACTTGTGATGAATCTGTGAAATTGCAAATTGATTTGTATATTGATATGAAGAGGAAATGTATATAGACATTATTTGTAATGTGTGGAACCCAAAAATGTGTGAGGGGATTAGGGATTAGTGATGGTGAATATAATAAATTCGTTGTGGCAATGAAAGTAAATTATGGGTGTTGTCCTGTAAATAAATGAGAGGTTGATTAAAAAGGGTTTATTAATCATGTGTTATCTTGAAATGAAATTTGAGAGTGTAGATAATGAAGTGAATTGGGTATAGGAGAATTGTTAGTGAATTTATTAGGGAACTAGAACTTGAAGTTATGGGGTTCTAAATAAGAGTAATGGGTAAGAAAGAAGAATGAAAGAAAAAATGGAACATTAAAAATGAGAACTGAATGAGAAATGTTTTGAGAATTGGTTAATAACTTTTAAATGATGTTGTCTCTTAAACATGTATGTTTCACAAGGATCTGTGGTTTTCTAAAGTTGATGAATGATTTCTAATGGTTGAAGATTTTCTTAAAGGTGTTTAAATAGTTTTTGAGAAAATGGTACTCTACCTATGATATTTTGAAATTATAAAATGTCACCCTGTTATATGGTATCACCCTGCATGTATGATCATTTATATCTGTGTGTTGGCTATTGATTTAGAACTATGAGACTCCTACTGGGCATTAGTGCTCACCCCTGTTGTTTTTATTTTTTTACAGGAAGAAAGTGTGGAATCTGTGATTGAAGAGTTAAGAAGTCCAAATGTCGTTTATATGTAATTTCATTGTAGATGTAATGGATCTTGTATTAGTATTATATTTATTTGTAACATCTCAGTTGAAGATTGGCATGTATCATTGTTAGTATTGTATTCATTGAGAGAGAGAGAATATGTATCACTGCATTTCTATTACTCAAGGGTAATGGATGTTTGTTTTTTTTTAAAAAAAATGGACCTAAATTGAAGGCTTTGGTAATGATTTCAAGTAATTAAAATTTGGGGCGTGACAACCCTTGCTTTGCTTGGTCATCCAACTTGAGGTAGGAATTTTCTACACCTTCATATGTTATTTAGCTTAGATATTTGTCATTTGTGTAACAATGGTGTGGGCTGGTGATGTTTTAAGCAAACCCAGGGTTTGGGTATGAGATGAAAATAGGGGGTTTTGGTGAATATGAAGTAAATGAGTATGGAATGTAAGAATGGGATTATGTGTGTCAAAATAGTTGATTTTGATGCTTGGGTTGATATTTAAAAAAAAAAGGAATTTTTGCCCTAAAATGACTATCATAAATTTTTGTATAAATAATTGAAATTGGTATGGTAAACATGAAATTAAGCGAGTGTTGAAATAGATGGTGGAATTGAGTATGTAATACTTCACATCTTTAGAAATTTTGAGTAAATTATCTATCTCAAGATTGTATATCTGTTTAGAAATTTCTATATTGGGCTATCGGTGCAGGATAACTATGATTGTTGTAGAAATTGCATACGGAATTAGGTGAATTGAAACTAATCTCTTGTTGATTGTCATTGAATATGACTATATTTATATACATTGTATATGTATGATTATTTGGGAGTAGAAAAAAGATATACTCCATTGTTTGATTATGTGTTTAAATACATTGCATATGTATAAATGATTGTTTGGGAGAAGAAAGAGGATGGACTCCATTATGATTAAGTTGGCCAGAGTGTCCTAGGTGAAAGTCTCAAAATTATACATGAGTGCCGATCCCGCGGACGAAATATCTGTAAATTAGCAAATTAAAATTATACATGGGTGCCAATCCCGCGGATAAATATCCATAAAATGGTAGTTTGAAGTGTTTGTGTTGATAATGTGATTGTTGAACCATGGAGTTGTAGTCTCATTTGGATTGCTAAAGAAATTATGAAATTGGCTCATATATTGAAATGAATTGGAGGGAAAATGAAACGGAGCATGAAATTGGAATTCTATGACAATATAAAAGCATGAATGTTTTATTTCAGGCATTGTATATGCATATTGTACTTATACATTTGCTAAATTTCATATACTATGTTAGATGATTCCTACTGGGCTGTGGCTCACCCTATTTGGAAATAACATTTTCAGGTGTTAGTGACATGCCTCAGCCAAGGCAATAGCTTGGAGGAACTTTTGGGGCAAAAGCTTCTCTACTTTTGATTAATTCTTTTTGTAAAGCCGCGGGCTTAAAATGTATTGAACGAGGCTCATTTTTGTGTGACCAAGCCATGACTTGGAAAGGTATAAGCCCATAGGCCATTTATTTTGCTACACTCTTTTGTATCAATAACTTCATGTAATGAAAGAACAATATATTCCGATTCACGCTGTTATTGATATATGTTTTAAAATGTATTTATTGTATTATTTTTTTGGAGCATTACATCTTGCTTATATAAAAGACAACAACTCCTGGTAAAAAAACAAAGGAAATTATATTGAAAAAATAAAAAATAAAAAAAAGTAAAGGAAAGGAAAGAAAAAAAAAAAGAAGAAGTAAAACAAAGCAAGAAAAGAGAAAGCATATGAATTCAATGTCTTTTTTTATACCAAAGTTAATTATGTCTAAATAATTATAATAACAGGGGGTCAATGTAATTTTTCAACTATTAGAGGGTGATATATATTAAACTCAAACCTCAGGTGGTGTAAGTGTAATTTACCCTATATATATATATATATATATCATATACACAGTTATACTATTCAACATCACTTGCTCTCCGATCTAAAACATCACTCACTCTGTGTATATGTGTGTGTGTTAGGAAACCCAATATATTAGGAAGTCTACTTATTTTCAATTACTATTTAATCAATTTAGGAAGTCTATGTTATTTTATTTTTCTTATATAAGGACGCTTATTGTAATGGTTTTGAGAATGAGACTTAATAATATTAAGAGTTTAGGTGGCTAATCCCCAATTCAAAGGATTGTTGGTGTCTAATCCCCAATCAAAGGATCGATTTAGGGTCTAGGGCCCTATCATCTGGTATCAGAGCATTCGATCTTTGAACTTCCGTCTCTTCCTACTCTACCATTCATTATCATCAATATGACAGTTAAGAAACTCAAAGAACAAGTTGTTTCTCTTACTATTAGGATGGACGTGACGTCTACTAATATGCAAGAGTTAATACGTGATAGACAAACCAATAATACCATTCTTCATAATATTGAAGCGATGTTGCAAGATAGGCAAGAACTACATCGCCCCCAATGTGAAGCTTGCCTTCCCCAACCTGTCATCAATCTTAATCCACCTATACAACACGACGATAATGATTGGCGTGTTGGTCTAAATTTTCAAGGTCAAACTCTCTAAATTGATTTTTCAAATTTAACGGTGCTGATCTTGAAGGGTGGTTATTTTAGGTTGAACAATATCAAGAACTTAATGGTGTCTTAGATGCATAAATGGTTCATTTGGCTGCAGTGCACCTTCAAGGAGATGTTATTTCTTAGTATCGCTGGATTAAATAGTCCCTTGGGGTTTTGACTTGGCAGCAATTTTCTCGACCCATTTGTACCCATTTTGGTTCTCGACAACACATTGATCCTTGTAGTTCATTAGCCAAACTATCTCAGATTGGCACTATTCGTGAATTTATTTTGGAGTTTGAGTGACTTGCTAATATGGTTCCAAGTTTGCTTGAGTTGCATCAAATTAGTATTTTTCTTTTTGGACTTTGTGCCGACATAAGGGCTGGTGTTCATTTGCTTCATCCAATGAGTTTAACCAAGACCTTTGAATTAGCACTTGGCCAAGAGGATGCAATTATAGCAACCATCACAAATAATATGACCAAGACTATTTCTGGGACGACCTTCTATACCTAAGTTTGTTAACCAATTGCCATCCTTACCTACTAATGTTAAACATTTGTCATGGACTGAACAAAAGGAACATCGTGATGAAGGTCTTTGTTTTAATTTCGATGAGATTTATAAGCCTGGTCATCGATGCCAAAAGCCACAATTTTCTCTCTTGGAAGGTGAACCAGAGGTCGAAGTTGACAACTTTGAATCTGAAACAGTAGTTGATGGTGTCACAAAACCCCCAACTTCTGAAATTTTGTTACATGCTCTTACGGGGTCAACTCGACCTGAAATTATGCACATTAGCGGCACTCTAAAAAATTAACCTATTATAGTCCTCATCGACTCAGGTTCCACACATAATTTTATTCATCATTCTATTGCTAAACAGTGTGGTTATTCTATTCAAATGAAAAAGTCTTTACGAGCCATGGTGGCTGATGGTGGATTTTAAATAGCTTGGGCAAGTGTTCTGATGTTTAACTTAATTTACAAGGTTATATAGTTTCCACCAAATGTGAGGTGGTTTTGGGAGCACAATGCTTACGATCACTAGGTTTAATTGCTTGGGATTTTCTCAATTTAACCATAAAATTTCAAGTCACTGATCAAGAGTTCACTTTGATTGGTGATGGTTCTCCTACCATAATGCTTATGGATAATGCCCTGGTACATCGTCTTTCATCGCATAAGCACCACGAGGTCCTTTTACAATTAAATTCTAATTCTCTGTTACCTCCAACTATACCTTGTAAAGTGCCTGTTGACGTTGCCGCTATTCTTTCTCAATTTTCAGATATTTTTGGTACACCCACAACTCTTCCACCTGTCAGGTCTCATGATCATCATATTCCCTTTGTGCCTGGGTCTTCACCAATGAATGTGTGTCCTTATCGGTATCCTCACTTCCAAAAAGATGAAATCGAAAAAGTTGTTAAGGAGTTACGAGGGGCTAACTTTATTCGTCATAGTTCAAGTCCATATTCATCTCCAGTTTTGTTGGTTTGCAAAAAAAACGGTTCTTGGCGTATGCGTGTTGATTATCGTGCACTTAATAAAATTACAATCAAAGATCGCTTCCCTATTCCCATGGTAGAAGAGCTACTTGATGAGTTACATGGTATGACTATGTTTTCTAAGTTAGATCTTCGTTCTGGATATCATCAAATTCAGGTGCAAGAACTAGATATTCCCAAGACAGTGTTTCACACACATGATGGCCATTATGAATTTTTGGTCATGCCATTCGGCCTTTCTAATGCTCATGCTACGTTCCAAAGTTTAATGAACGATCTCTTTCGTTCTTACTTACGTAAGTTTGTGCTGGTTTTCTTCGATGATATTTTGATGTACAATGCTTCCCTCTCAAATCATATTCGCCATTTATCTATTGTTTTTGGTATTTTGCATGCTAATCACCTATTTGTGAAAGAATCAAAATGTTCTTTTGCTCAAAGCTCAATTGGGTATCTTGGCCATATTATTTCAGCTAAGGGTGTGTTACTTGACAGTGACAAAATTGCTAGTGTTTTCGTGTGGCCTGTTCCCTCCTCCATTAGGGACTTCATGGGTTTCTTCGCTTAACCGGTTATTACCGCAAATTTGTCAAAAACTATGGCAAAATTAGTACACCTTTGACCCAACTGCTAAAGACAAATTCTTTTGTTTGGAAGGATGTCGTTGCTGCTGTTTTTCCTAATTTGAAGTAGGCCTTAACAACTCCAGTGTTAGCGTTGTCTAATTTTTATAAAGAATTTTCTATTGAGTGTGATGCTTTGGGCAATGGTTTAGGAGCTGTTCTCATGCAAGGAGGTCATCCTATTGCATATTTTAGCAAGGCTCTTTTTGGTAAAAATTTGAATCTCTCAATTTATGATAAAGATATGCTTGTTATTGTTTGTGTAGTCCAAAAATGGCATCCTTATTTATTAGGCCATCACTTTAAAATTTATACGAATCATCGACGTCTAAAATACTTTTGGAACAACGAATTTCTTCCCTTGAACAACAAAAGTGGCTGGCTAAATTATTAGGCTATTATTATGTGATTATCTATCGCTACAGACTTGATAACAAGGCTACCGATACCTTATCTCGTGTCTATGAGCCATCAAGTCTTCTTACCTTATCTTTCCCTATTTTTTCTGATATTGATGATATTATTTCTAAGTGCCACTCTAATGATTCAATGTGTGCTATTATTAATGGTCTTCAACACTCTTCTTTGCCTAAGAAGCACTATTCTTATGTTGATGGCATTCTTCGCTATAAAGGTTGCATTGTGGTTGTTTCATCTCCTCCTTGGTGTTCTAAGTTATTGCATGAATTTCATGCAACCCCAACAGCTGGTCATTCTGGGTTCTTACACACATACAAACGTCTACATCATAATTTTTATTGGCCAGGTATGAAAGAAACAACAAAAACTTTTATTGCTCAATGTGATGTATGTTGACGCAACAAGACAGAAGCTATTTCACCCCCTAAAATTCTTAGCCCCTTGCCAATCCTTGATGATGTGTGGTTTGATTTATCAATGGACTTTATTGAGGGATTTCCATCTTCGCATCAGAAAACTACAATTTTAGTGGTTGTGGATCGCCTCTCCAAATATGCTCACTTTAGTGCTCTTTCTCATCCTTTTTCCACCACTATTGTTGCTGATGTTTTTGTAAAAGATATTGTTCGCTTGCATGGCATGCCTCATATAATCGTCAGTGATAGAGACCCCATATTTCTTAGTGATTTTTGGGAAGCCTTCTTCACTATGTAGGGTACGCAATTATATCGAAGTTCTACTTATCACCCTTATTCAGATGGTCAGACTAAGGTTACTAACCGCACTTTAGAGTGTTATCTTTGATGTTTTGTGGGTTAGAAACTTCATGATTGGTCTCACTGGTTGCCTTGGGCTGAATGGTGGTACAATATCACTTATCATTCTACTATTCAAATGACTCTGTTTGAGGCTGTCTACAGTCGCCCTCTACCTTCAATTTCGGTTTATCTTCCTGGTACAACTAATGTTCATACAGTTGACATTGTTTTACGAGATTGTGATCATACTTTGCAACTTTTAAAGGATCGTCTACAATCTGCTCAAGCTCATATGAAATTCTATGTTGATGCCAATCAAACTAAACATAGTTTTGTTGTGAATGATTGGGTTTTTTTTGCGGCGACAACCTTATCGCTAGTCTACAGTTGCCTCGCAACATTATTCCAAGCTTTCTTCTATTTTTTATGGACCTTTCGGCATTATTACACAAGTTGGTTTTGTTGTTCACAAGTTGGGCCTTCCTCAAGGGTGTCACGTATATCCCGTTTTTCATGTCTCTGCCTTGAAGTTAAAGTTGTGAGCAAATGTTACTTCAAACCCTTACGTACCTTCTCTTGCTGATGTTTGTGAATGGGTGCCTGAGAAAATTTTACATCGCGACATCTTCAAGTAGAACAATCAGGCTGTCACACGTTGGCTCATTTAGTGGAAGGGTCATTCTGTTAATGAAGCTACTTGGGAAGACCATATTGCTTTTTGTGCTCGTTATCCCGATTTTCTAACTTTAGGACAAGCTGTGATTCTAGGGCGATTGAATGTTAGGAAACCAATTATATTAAGAAGTCTACTTATTTTCAATTACTATCTAAATCAATTTTGGAAGTCTAATTATATTAGAAAGTGTATGTTATTTTTCTTATATAAGAATGCTTATTGTAATGGTTTTGAGGAGGAGATTTAATAATATTAAGAGTTTAGATGGCTAATCCCCAATTTAAAGGATTGTTGGTGGCTGATCCCAATCCAAGGATCAATTCAGGGTCTAGGGCCCTATTAGCTTGCTAGTGTCGCCTTTCCTCACCATCTTACTCTCTCACTCAGATATCAGATGAGAGAGGAGGGATGAGGGAGGAAAGAAGAGAGATCAAAAAGGAGAATGGCGGATGAAACCCTAATCAGAGGAGAAAGGAGAAAGAGAGAGAGAGAGAGTGTGTGTTGAGTTTGGTTTGGTTTCGATAGCATGTATATATACGTGTGTAGTTTAGTCATTTTAGTAATGATTATCCTTTTGAACAAAACTTTGCTTTGTGAAGATGGTTAAAATGTAGTTTTTTAACTTTTTTTTTTTAAAAAAAACATGCAAAAAATGTAACAGATATGTGCCCTAAAATGGGTTAAAAACTGGCTTTTGACTACTAACCTACTTCCCAAAAGAGCTCAAAATATTTTGGGCTAGTTTGGTTTGTATCTGAAGATACAATTTTTGAGAAAAATTTCTAAAATTTTGAAATTTTTTTCTAAAATCACTTTCTCTTTTCTACACATTAATCAATCACGTTTTTTCCCACTCATTTCTCATTCTCAATTAATTTTTCTCTCACACACATCTACTCAACCATAACAAAATATCAAATCATTTCAAACTCCAAAACTATTTTCAAAATATACAACTAAACAAACAAAAAAAATTTCTAGACTCTCTCTCCAAATTTTTTTTAAAAAAATTATCTCAAAATACAAACCAAACACACCCATAGTGCCTAAATGTTTGGATAAATAAAATCTAAAAGGGCTGGGCTTCCATCATGTCTATGATCAGATTAGAGGGTACTGTTGGGCCCGTGAGGCCAACCATGGGTTCCTTTTCGATAATGCGAACCGTTTAATATGTAAAACTCGTCGAGTACTATATGTCTGTAAAAAATCATGTTGAACGGATATCGATAGTTATCTCATCGGACCAGATTTCTGTCAACCATTTATTTTTTCACTGCCCTTTTTTTTTTTAGATACAAAACTGATTTGATTACGTAGCTATCGATATCTGATCAATGTGATTTTTTATAGGCATATAGTACTCGACGAGTTTTATACATTAAACGGTTCGCATTATCGAAAAGGAACCCATGGTGGGCCTCACGGGCCCAACAGTAGCCGCTAATCTAATCATAGACAGGATGGAAGCCCAGCCCTTTTAGATTTTATTTATCCAAACATTTAGGCACTATGGTGTGTTTGGCTTATATTTTGAGATAAATTTTTTAAAAAAATTTGGAGAGAAAGTCTAGAAATTTTTTTAGTTTGTTTAGTTGTATATTTTGAAAATAGTTTTGGAGTTTGAAATGATTTGATATTTTGTTATAGTTGAGTAGATGTGTGTGAGAGAAAAATTAATTGAGAATGAGAAATGAGAGGGAAAAAACGTGATTGATTAATGTGTAGAAAAGAGAAAGTGATTTTGGAAAAAAATTTCAAAATTTTAGAAATTTTTCTCAAAAATTGTATCTTTAGATACAAACCAAACTAGCCCTAAATATTTTGAGCTCTTTTGGGAAGTAGGTTAGTAGTGAAAAGCTAGTTTTTAACCCATTTTAGGGCACATATCTGTTACATTTTTTGCATGTTTTTTTTAAAAAAAAAGTTAAAAAACTACATTTTAACCATTTTTACAAAGCAAAGTTTTGTTCAAAAGGATAATCATTATTAAAATGACTAAACTACACACGTATATATACATGCTATCGAAACCAAACCAAACTCAACACACACACTCTCTCTCTCTTTCTCATTTCTCCTCTAATTAGGGTTTCATCCGCCATTCTCCTCTTTGATCTCTCTTCTTTCCTCTCTCATCCCTCCTCTTCCATCTGATATCTGAATGAGAGAGTAAGATGGTGAGGAGAGGCGACACTAGCAAGCTAATAAGGCCCTAGGCCCTGAATTGATCCTTGGATTGGGATCAGCCTCCAACAATCCTTTAAATTGGGGATTAGCCATCTAAACTCTTAATATTATTAAATCTCCTCATCAAAACCATTACAATAAGCATTCTTATATAAGAAAAATAACATACACTTTCTAATATAATTAGACTTCCAAAATTGATTTAGATAGTAATTGAAAATAAGTAGACTTCTTAATATAATTGGTTTCCTAACATTCAATCGCCCTAGAATCACAGCTTGTCCTAAAGTTAGAAAATCGGGATAACGAGCACAAAAAGCAATATGGTCTTCCCAAGTAGCTTCATTAACAGAATGACCTTTCCACTGAATAAGCCAACGTGTGATAGCTTGATTGTTCTACTTGAAGATGTCGCGATCAAAAATTTTCTCAAGCACCTATTCAAAAACATCAACAAAAGAAGGTAAGTAACATTTGTTTCCAACTTTAACTTCAAGGCAGAGACATGAAAATGGTGTGTATGCGACACCTTTCATGAAGGTCCAACTTGTAAGCAACAAAACTAACCTGTGCAATAATGTGAAAAGGTCCATAAAAACGGGGAGAAAGCTTGGAATAATGCTGCGAAGCAGCTATAGACTGGTGATAAGGTTGCAGCCGCAAAAACATCCAATCATTCACAGTAAAACGATGTTCAGTTTGATTAGCATCAGCATAGAATTGCATACGAGCTTGCGCAGATTGCAGATTATCTTTTAAAAGTTGCAAAGTAATATCGCGATTCCGTAAAGCAAGGTCAACTGTATGAACAACAGTTGTACCAGGAAAATAAGCCGAAACTGAAAGTGGAGGGCGGCTGTAGATAGCCTCAAACGAAGTCATTTGAATAACAAAATGATAAGTGGTATTGTAATACCATTCAGTCCAAGGCAACCAGCGAGACCAATCGTGAGGTTTCTGACCTGCAAAACATTGAAGATAACACTCTAAAATGCGGTTAGTAACCTCGGTTTGACCATCAGATTGAGAGTGATAAGCCGAACTTCGACATAATTGCGTACCCTACATAGTGAAGAAAGCTTCCCAAAAATTACTAAGAAAGATGGGGTCTCTATCATTGACAATTGTACGAGGCATGCTATAATATCCGGCTCCTTAATTAATTGTTAAATCGTGTGATTTGTCTTAATTATGTGTTTATTTATGTGTGTTATGTGTTCATTGTATTGAATTAGTGGGAAAGATAGATGGAAAGGGGAAATAAACCTATCTGAATCAGTAAACCATAAAATTAAAATTAAAGATTTAACATAGTCAATTAGAGCCTAATTTACAGTAATACGTTTCAATTTAGTGTTAAATTAAGAAGATTTTAATGAGAATTGAGTTATTAAAAATTAAACTTAGAATTAGGAAGAGAATTAGACCTAAAATAGGCCTAACTCTACTTATCAAATAAGAGGTAGATAGAGATAGATATTTTGTGAGAATTCTAGAGACAAAAGAGAATAAAGAAAGCTAGGGTTCAAGGAGAAGAAAGGGGAATTAACCAATCTTCATCAAATCATCAACTTGAGGTAAGAACTTTTCCTTCAATCTCATGAATTTGGGTTGTCTTTATCATGGAATTAGAGAATCAAAGTTGAATCAAGAAGTATAGTGGTGTAAACTTGTTGGTATGAACCTAAGGAGGAAAATAGAGGAACTATGGCATTCTTCATACTTTACCACTTGCTTTTGCATGATTTATGAGCAATATGGAGGAAACTCCATGAATTAGAACTTAGCCCCCATGTTTTATGATTTCCATGTTTTTTATGTGTATAATTGATCTTTTCTTTGATAACTTAAGTGTGAATTAGATTATGATTCATATTGAAGTTAGATATGGTGAATTCAAGTTGTTTTGATGCATTTTGGACCTTGATTTTCATTAAATTGAGTTTGGGTTTGAAAGGGGAAAAGTTCCATTTTTAGCAAAATTTTCTCACTGATTTTCACCCAAACCGCTCCATTGGCCCAGACCACCACATGAGTGGCCGAGTCTCCTCTGCCCAAAAATGCACACTATTTCACCACTGAGCAGCCAAGGCCACCGCATGAGCGGCCAGACCACCGCACGTACAGCCAAGGCCACCACACGTGCACCCAACAAGGTAGATTCAACCCATTTTTCTAGCCATGTCTCAAACTGTTGGCCCTTTGTTTGCATGGTTTTCAAGTGGTTTTCATGTGCATTCGCATCTTATAAACATGCAGGAAATGAAGGAATGAAACGGCGAGATTTAATGACTAAGTAACGAGTAATTGAACCATTGAAGCTATATGTTGAACCATTGTGCTTATATGTGTTGATGTAATTCAGACGCCGCATCCGAGCCACCTACTCCATGGAATTAACTGTGAGTAACAATGTTGTAAAGATATGTTTAAGTTGTTCTTCCTGACTGTTATTGTTATTGTTAAGAATTGTTTCTACAGTGATATGATTTACCAAATGACTAAGTATCCCACTTCATGCACTATGTTCACGTGGCCCGTACCTGGGGGTATAATAATACTGTCCTTGCCTGGGGGTAACAATACTGAGGCCTATATGCACGTGGCCCTTACCCAGGGGTATAATAATATCGTCCTTACCTGGGGGTAACAATACTGAGGCCTATATGCACGTGGCCCTTACCCAAGAGTAACAATACCGAGGCCTATATTTACGTGGCACTTGCCTGGGGTAACAATACCATGGCTACTTGTTGTAGACACCCCATTTTTGACCGTCTTCAAGACTTGGACGTCATCGTTTGATCACTCAATGGTCATCCTTGTTCGTGTTCGTCTTGAGTTCTCGGAGGTTTCGGTCGCACGCCTTGCCTCAAGACCTCTCGACTTGTTTGTTTTGTGCTTGGTTGTGCACCAAACACTTGTGTTTTAG
>NW_021026168.1:364370-392881 GCF_004153795.1 Camellia sinensis
GGCTGCAATAAGCCTGCGGGTCGTTGATGTTCAGCTTTGACCTGTTGGCAATGAAGACATTTGCAATTTGATGCTCTAAGGAGCCAATTCTTTTCAAAACATGGTGAAAACATGGACCTTTACAAAATTATGAACATGCATGTAACCTTTTGCCATGAACTCAACTCAAAATCCAACAATACTAACATGCATGCAAAGATTGAGCTTCAATTCACCATTAATGGACCAATTCATGACTTAGCTCTACAACTAGACATGAACCATGCAAGAATTAGCTCAAACACAAGAATGAGAAGATGAAATCCTTACCTAAGTCTTGGAATTAGAAGACTAGGAGCTCAAATATGTAATCTATACTTCAATTACTAAGCAATTCTTCAAGTTCCCAAGCAATTCAAGATGAACAATTCAATCTCTCACTCTCTCCCCCTCTTGGTCGACTATGGCAAGGAGAAAGGCTGAGCAATGTTTTGATCTAAGTATACACAAGGCTTCAAATATGAGTAAACAAAGGCCTTACTAGATGGCAAAAGTGTAATTACGTCAAACTCTTTAATTGGCTTATTTTAATCTAATTTAATCATACCTAATCGGTTTTCAGATAATTATACCATAAAATTACATTAATTATGAGGATCATAAAACACTGACCAATTCCGGATTCGGCCGCCGATAAGGCCTTCAATTAGCAGTTTAAACATATAAGCATGAACAGATAATCATACAGTCAAACAGATAGAATGCAATTCAAACAGATGTATTCATTTAATTCAGTTTAAATTTCGGTCAGTCAGTTCAGTACTTTAATCAGTTCAATTATCAGTCAGTTATCAGTCATTATCAGTTCCGTTTAGCAATAATCGGTGATTATCGGTAATCAATCAGTCATTAATCAGTAAACAGCATGAGGGTTGTTACACGTAGGTAATCTATGATTACTGGCCGATCATGATGCTAAACCTATAAGGACAGGTTTGGGTCGTGACATGTCTAGTATCCCAAAATTTAGGAAATTTGTCTTGTACCCTATGTCAATCTAGTTTCATTCTAACCAAGCAACAACTAGATCATGATTTAAACATACTTAAATGTCTTACTCAAACTCTATTCCATACCTTTCAACTAAATATAAGTTCATTCCATTCAATTCCAACCAAAGGACATGTTGGACCTTTCACCATTTTCTTTTTCTTCTATAAATACAACCATCCACCTAGCATTTTCTTCACACTCAACACATCAATACACACACACACGGCTAAGATAGAGAGAGGCGAGAAAAGAGTGAGATTGAAGGAAGAGAAAGAAAATGAGAGAAGACTTTGTCCAACCCTTAGCAAATCTAGCAGGCAACTAAGCCACAACACAACCCATTCTTTTATTTTCTGTTTCAAATACATGATATTAGAGGCTTAGAGTATTATTTTCAAATGTGTATGTATGGTATTCTTGTATTTGAATAAGAGTAGTTGAGTCTTGATTGCCATCTTGCATGTATTATCTCTTAATGGAAGCAAAACCACAACTTTCTGTCTACATCTTTGTGACGACCCAGACTTGCAAATCATAATTTTAATTAATTAATTATGTGTTAATTCTAATTGAACTACGTTCCTAGTAATTTAATTTGTGCATATCTGTCCAAATTGAAAAATTACCTGTTAAGGTTACAACTTTGAAACTAAAATCAACAATCTTATTGAGTGCACAAATTGAAATTGAGTACATGGATGGGCTTTTAGGAATTTTTAGAGCCAATTTGGGAAATTTAATTGAAAATTGATTGAGTTTACGAAAATTGTCTATGATTGAATTGAGCCTTAATTGGAACTATTAATTATGTTCCTACATATTAATTATGTGATTAAGTGTTATTGATTGTTATGAGACTTATTGATTGTATTGTTTAAACAGATAGGTTAGAATAAAAATTAAGTCTGTCTGATTCGCTAATTTTAAGAATTTAGAATTAAATAATTAGAAAGGAATTAGAGCCTAATTCACTCATCCTAATATAATTAAATTAAATTTAGTGTAATTGAGATTTTATTGTGATGAGGATTAATTTAATTTGCATAGATTTGATTTTTATTTAACTTAATTAGAATGATTTAATGGTTTAAAGTTAAATTAATTAATAATAATAATAATAATTTAGAATACTACTCATTTTTGAATCAACAAATATAGTAAGAGAGTGAGTACTTGGTTGCTTATATTGAGTCTTTCATCTAACACACCAAACAAGACCCACGAAGAGAGAGAGTGGGAGAGTTTGAACTCAAAGAAGCATTGAAGGAAGGAGAAAGAAGGGGCTTGATTTATATTGCATTAAATCATCAAACTAAGGTAATTTCCACCTCCTAATTCATGAAATTGAAATGATACACTGTTAATTCATAGAATCTAGGTTCAAATAGGAAGAACATAAGCTTACTTGAGTTGAATTTATAATTAATTAGAAGATTTGCTCATGTAGTTAAGAGCTTAGGACATGCATGTTAGAAAATGGTAGAATTGTTCAAATTAACTCCTAATCTTTACATGCATGGTATATTTTCAAGAGAACTTTGATTCTATACTTGTTCTCCTACATGATTCATAGAGATTGAGGAGAAATCATACATAAATTAAGGGTTATGTTTATGAACATGGAGGTTTAATGCAATTGTGTTCCAAAATGGAAGAATTAGTTAAATCAACTTTCAAAATCACCATATGCATGATATACATTCTTGGGTTGTATGATCATATTCTTATTTCCTTGCATGAGTTTTTATGATTTTAAGGAGGTACCATAGAAGTTGAGAAATTGAAGCTTAAATTACAAGTTTTTATCAAAATTCAATTCAATTCAAGACTTTGAGTTTTGCATGGAAAAATTGGTTTTTAATTTGAAGATATGTTTTTGTTCAAAGTCATGTCTATAAAGATTAATGTTTTCTTGAAAGAAGTTTTGGGTCATGTATTGTATGAAATTGAGGATTTTGGGATTTGCAAATTTTAAACCCAACCTTGTATGTGTATGTGTATACATTTCATTTTAAAGGGTTGCTTTGTTTTACATGGAAACCTTGAGTTGATTTGAAGTTATGAATTTTGGTTGATGCTTAAGACCTAAGTTCTTGCATGGTTTTAAAGTGTTTTCATGTGCAATTGCATTCATGTTCACATCATAAGCACGAAAGAAACTAAAACACAAATGTTATAACCAAACGGTTAAGTAATAAATAGAAACCGAGTAAGAAGCAAATGAATTGAATAGATATAGGTGCTGAACTGAATAGAGATCGAACAGTCGAATTGCGTATAATTGTACAAGTGTGATTGTAATTGTGTTGTGCTCGACTTTATTTGTTTAGGTCAAACGCCGAACCATTAGTACGTGTACTGAGGAACCATTAGTACGTGTACTAAGGAGCCCATTGTGAGTAACACAGTTGTAAAGATATGTTCAATTGTATTTATTTTATGATTGATAAATTATATTGTTTTTTGGAATGATACTTTTTTATCAATTGAATGATGATCCTATTTCCTAAACTGTATTCGTGGCATCTATAGCATATTGCTATTGTTACAGAGATCTCTGTCAGTTCCAGTCCTTAGAACTATTGTCTATTGTTTGATGGCCATCAAATGATTGTTCGGTCTTTAGGACCTATTGTATTGTTGCTATTGGATGTATCACGTATGACCTATACGAATATGATTGATTGAATTGAATGATTGAACGATTGATTGACAAAAAGATATTAATTGAAAATGTTCTATTGATAATCGATTGTTTCAAATACTGTAAGGACATCATTATTGACCTCTTTACACAATTGTTATTCACTGGGCTCTAGCTCACTGTTTACTATATATATGTAGGTGATCGAGTATCGGATCAAAGCTAGTGGCGTTGACCCGAACCCTTCTTTTGTCAAGCCAGCTATTGTGCCTCATTGCGAGGTTCCGAACCAACATGTGTCAAGGCTTTTTGGGTGGTTCAAATTCACCCCTTTGATATTGCTCAAGTGAAAAGAATGTTTTATGACTTTTGTTAATACTATTTTTGATAATGGGATTTAATTCCGTAACTTGTGTTTTGTCTTGTATATATGTGTTTTATGGACATAAGTTTTTGTGTATATAACTATGTATATGAAAGTTTATTTCCATTTAAGTACTCACAGCTCAATGGACGATGTATGTTATTATTGATTGACTTCTACTCACCCATTTATATTGTATTATTGTAATTATTGTTAAATAGGCCTTCGGTAATCACAGATTACTGGCCGGTTACGACACTAAACCTATAGGGACGGGTTTGGGTCGTGACATAGTGGTATCAGAGCACGAGTTATACTGCACACACATGTCCAAATGAGCTATAGGATGTCTTAGAAAAACAAATTAGGGCATTACATGAGCATAAATAAGTGTGTGTGGACATGATTTGTGTACATGAACTAATATACATGAACATGAAACCTTCTTTCCTATGCTTGTTATTATCATGTTTTATATAGTGCAATGGAGAATGCAAGAAGTACAGATGAAACAGAATCATCAGAAATAAGAATTGCAAGATTGGAAAAGATGGTTAAACTATTGACTGAAGCTCTAAAACAATAACAGAATCAACAACTCCCATATCCTCTTCCGCCACCAGTGCCAGTTGAACCAAATACCAATGATGATGTCATTGCCTTAACACAAAAGTTCAACAAAATGAAGTCACCGACATTCTAGGGAGGTCTAAAGCCACTAAAAGCCAAAGCATGGATCCTAGAAACTGAAAAACTATTTGAAGTATTCCTAAGTTTGGAGGCGCAAAAAGTGTTATTGGCTACTTTTACTTTACAAGAAGAGGCAAGGCGATGGTGGATGCTTATTCGTAATAGAAATAACATCGTGACTAGGGCTCAATTCAAAGAAGCATTTTATGATAAATATTTTCCTCAATGTGTTCGGGATCGCAAAGTATTTGAATTTGAGCAATTGAAGAAGGGTACCATGTCAATAGCCTAATATGAAGCTAAGTTCACCGAGCTTGCCCGATATGCACCACGCATAGTAGATACTGACTATAAAAAGGCCAAGAAATTTGAGAGAGGACTCAATGTGGAGATACTCGACCGAATCAATGTTCTCAAACTAATCAAATATATGGATGTCCTTGACTGAGCTATCATGGCTGAGGCAAATATTGCAGCTTTGAAACAGGCTAAGATGTCGGTGACTAAATGGCAGGGTAAGAGACAAGGATTTAATTTCAAAAAGGGCCGGAAAAACTCACAGAATAAAAAGCAAGATACAGGGTCGACGAGTAGTTCCAGTCAAGGGAATAATTCTATACCAACGTGTCCAGAGTATGGCAAAAGACATAAAGGGGTTTCTTATAAAGTCTCCAGGGCATGTTATAAGTGCAGATTAGTGGCCATATAGTGAAAGATTGTCCTCTCGCATCTCAAAACCTTACTAGACCCATAACAAGTGTAGTAGCTTTAGTGTCTACACCAAAACCGAATGCTAAAGCTTCTTCTATTGGGTTGGTGGACCCTAATAAGTACTATTCACTCAACCTACTGTTCACTCGAACATTGGGTCCAATGGGGGGTTTGGGGGGGCTTTTTTTGGGCATTTTCGTAATTTCGATGTGCTTCCGTGTAACCCTAATTCTATACTTATAAATAAATGAGGGGGCGCTTCTTTTAGGTTAAGAGAGAGTTGTATTTTTCTGATCATAGTGAAAGCCACACCAGCCGTGGACGTAACCTTATTCTGTGGTGAACCACGTAAATCCATGTGTTCTTGTGTGTGTGATTTGTTTGATTCGTTAGTTTCTTTTTTTGTTTGTTATTTCGTGTCTTAGCGATCTTGGTTAGGAAGGGTCAATTCCTAACAACTAGTATCAGAGCATTGGTTCGAGTCAGAGCGATGGCTATAGACAAAAAGGTTAGAATCAATAAATTCAATGGCTCAGATTTTGGATTTTAAAAGATGCAAATTGAAGACTATCTGTATCAGAAAAAAGCTGTATGAACCCCTTTCACGGACGAAACCAGAAAAGATAAAGGATGATGAGTGGACTCTTCTTGATCGCCAAGCACTAGGTGTTATTCGGCTTACGTTGTCTCGTAACGTTGCGTTTAACATAGCGAAGGAGAAGACTGCAGCGGGTCTCATGGCGGCACTCTCAAACATGTATGAAAAACCCTCTACCTCAAATAAAGTTTATTTGATGCGTAGATTGTTTAATCTGAGGATGACAGAAGGTGCTTCGGTGGCTGAGCATCTGAATGAATTCAATATTGTAGTAACACAATTGAGTTCTGTATCTATCGAATTTGATAATGAGGTTAGGGCTTTGATTCTTCTATCTGGTTAGCCAGAAAGTTGGAACGGTACTATAACGGCAGTAAGTAATTCTTCAGGAAAAAAAAAGTTGAATTACAATGATATTCGAGATTTAATTCTAAGTAAAGAAATTTGTAGGAGGAAATTAGGGGAAACATCAGGTTCTGCTCTGAATACAGAAGCCAGTGGAAGATCAACAGGAAAAAACTCGAACCGCAACAAATCAAAATCCAAACATAGAAGTAAGTCAAGAACTGGAGAGGGACGGAGTTACTAGAACTGTGGAAAGAAGGGGCAACTAAAGGGAGATTGCCCGACTTTGAATAAGAACAAAGGTGATCAAAATTAGAAGTCTACTAATGCTGCAACAGAGGAGATTTATAATGCTTTGATCTTGAGTATTGACAGCCCTCTTGAATCTTAGATTTTAGATTTTGGGACATCATTCCATTCTACTTCACAGAGGGAAATCATGGACAATTACATTGGTGGTGATTTCGGGAAGTTTATCTGGCTGATGATGAACCATTGAAGATTGTGGGTAAAGGGGATGTAACAATTAGGTTGCCAAATGGATCTATTTGGAAGATACAGAATGTCAGACATGTGGCTGGTTTGAAAAGAAACTTGATTTTGTTGGACAACTTGATGATGAAGGTCATGTTGTAACCTTCATGGGTGGTTTGTGGAAAATCACCAAAGGAGCCATGGTTAAAAATTATGCCAACCACAATGGCGTAATCGATTTCGGGTTCTGTGGCCGATAAGGCCCTCAATTAAATTTCCAAAGCTGATTATTCAAACAGATATTCCTACGGTGAACAGATGGAACTTCAAATCACATATTTTCACATAGTGGAACACAAATCATATCAAAATACATAATCACATCATGTTAAGGACCAATTAACATATTACGGAACAGGGGTATTACAATGTTGCTATTACTGAAGCTGGAAAGGAGATGACTTGGTTATTGAATTTCCTAGCAGAGTTGGGTAAGACGCAAGAGATGAGTATTTTGCATAGTGACTGTCAAAGTGCTATTCATCTTGCAAAGAATCTGACTTTTCATTCTAGGATGAAACACATTCAGCTGCGATACCATTTCATTTGTTCACTTGTAGATGATGAAGTCTTGTCTCTTGAGAAGATCCAAGGCAGTAAGAATCCATCATATATATTAACCAAGACAGTCACCATTGACAAACTGAAGTTGTGTGCAACTTCAGTTGGCCTTCAGGATTGATGAAGAAAGATCGAATTGTTGCGGCATTTTTCTATGTGATGAAGAAGATGGAGAGCTTGTGTTATTAGGTTCCAAGTGGAAGATTGTTGGGTCGGTGGACTTTGATAAGTACTGTTCACTCAACCCTACTGTTCACTCAAACACTGGGTCCAATGGAGGGTTTGGGGGGGCTTTTTTTGGTACTTTTGTAATTCTCATGTGCTTCCGTGTAACCCTAATTCTATACTTATAAAAAGATGAGAGAGCGCCTCTTTTAGGTTAAGAGAGAGTTGTATTTTTCTGATCATACTGAAAACCACAGCAGCCGTGGACGTAACCCTATTCTGGGGTGAACCACGTAAATCCTTGTGTTCTTGTGTGAGTGATTTGTTTAATTCGTTAATTTCTTTCTTGTTTGTTATTTCGTGTCTCACCAATCTTGGTTAGGAAGGATCAATTCCTAACAACTTCTGGGAAAGAAACATTGAGTCAAGGCCTGGTATTTGCTCTAGTACCAAGAGATGTGCAAAATACTGAGGTTGTAGTATCAGCTATACTTCCAATTTGTGCACAAAATGCGTATATTTTGATTGATTCGGGGTCTACACACTCGTTTGTCTCGCATGCTTTTTCAAGAAAATTAATAGACCATTGGAACCCATGAACTATTTATTAGTTGTGTCTTCACCTATTGGGGGGTCTATGACTTGTGCTTATATGTATTCTGCATGTGAGATTGTTGTTGGAGATGTGATTTTATATGTTGATTTGCTACCTCTGAATCTTGATCATTTTGATGTAATTTTGGGAATGGATTGGTTAACAAAATATCATGCCTCCATTGATTGTGTAACAAATCAAGTTGTTTTTCATCCACCTGGGTTGCCTGAATTTATATTTAACAGAGTTGGTGACATACCTCCCCCATACTTGATTTCTTCTATGAAAGCATGCAAATTGATTAGAAAATGGTGTAAAAGGTATTTGTGTTGTGTATTGATTGTGCCTGCAGATAAAAAAGCTAATGTGGATAGTATTCTTATAGTCAGAGAATTCCTAGATGTTTTTCCAGATGATTTGCCAGGGGATTTGATTGAGAGGGAGATTGAGTTCAGTATTGAGGTGATACCGGGTACACAACCAATTTCCAAAGCTCCGTACAGAGTGACACCTACTAAATTGAAAGAGTTGAAAATTCAATTACAAGAGATGTTGGACAAAAAGCTTATTAGGCCTAGTACATCACGTGGAGCGCTCTAATCTTATTTGTGAAAAAGAAGGACGGTTTATTACGATTTTGCATTGATTGTCGTGAATTGAACAAGGTAATAGTGAAGAACAAGTATCCGTTGCCTCGCATTGATGACTTATTTGATTAGTTGCACGATGCCCAAGTATTTTCCAAGATTGATCTTAGATCGGGATACCACCAATTGAAAGTCAAAGCCGAAGACGTAGAAAAGACTACCTTCCGAACAAGGTACAAACATTATGAATTTCTTGTTATGCCTTTCAGAGTTACTAATGCGATCACTGCATTTATAGATCTCATAAACAGAATTTTCAAGCCATTTCTTGATGAATTTGTGGTTGTTTTTATAGATGACATCTTGATTTATTCCAAAAGTAAGAGGAACATGAACATCACTTGAGAATTGCTTTGCAAATCTTGAGAGAGAAGAAGTTATATGCAAAATTGACAAAGTGTGAAATCTGGCTTGATATTGTTATGTTTTTGGGGCATGTGATAAATAAAGATGGCATTTCAGTTGATCCACAGAAGATCGAAGCAGTTATGAATTGCCCTAGACCGATTAATGTTACTGTAGACTCGACTTTCTTCGCGCGGCCCCTTTTCAAAGAGGCACGAATTAGTCTTACAGTTTGGACTCCTGCCATGGTTCTGAATCTAATCTCACAAAGTGCAATGTGAGATTGATAAACACCAAAGAGTCCAATCCGGCAAATCATTTTGGAAAATCATTACTCCATTTTAATTACCTCTCAATTCTTTAATCAATTAAGTCCACAAGTGAATTTAAGTCCTCTAATGGAAAGAGGGCTCAAGCCAAGTGTTACTTTGGGCATGAAATAGACATCATACCATTCATAATGAACCCTCAAAGGGTTTAAACCATTAAACATGACACCTCAATCTCATGCTTAAACAAACAAATAATTTGAAACCACTTTCAAAGCAAGAAAAAGCCAAGAAATGAGGGAGGTTGCAGAGATGATTAAAGGTGAGAACAAGTATGAAAAGCCATAAATAAATACAATCAACTCAAATATGGTGGTGTCTAAAGCCTAAAACACCAAACGTATGAGGACAATTACACTACGAGCATGCAATATAAGGCTCAAATGCATTGAACACGTAAAAATAGTCCTAAAATAGTGCTAAACAAATTCTAAAACATGCTATAATTAAGACAAAAATAGATAGGACAATAAGCTAAAACATGGATCATGCTAGGCTAGTAAGCAAAACACAAGGAGGGAAGGCTAACCCTTCCAATTTTGGACTTCAAAACATGATTTTACCCACTGAAATAACTCTGAAAATCAGTGTTTAAAATCTCAAAGAAAGATAGTGTAAAGGTGGGAAACACAAGGGTAAAGGCCTTGAAAGCAAGGTGTAAAGAAGGGTGAACCACCCCTCAACCTTTGTTGGCCTTAAAACCCAAGTTTCAGCCTAAAAATATAGAGTTTTTACAGCCCAAAAATAGTTGGAAACTAATAAGAAAAAGAGTAATTAAAACAAGTAAAGAGGCAAAGCTTTATACCTCTTGAAGATGAGATCACTTTCAAGCAATAAAACAAGGCAAACACACCCTCAAGAGCTCAAACAAGGCTCAAAGATACCTCAGCTCAAAGATGGAGATGTTTGGTTAAGAGTGTATAAGCAAAGGTGAAGAGTGTATAGGCAAAGGTGAAGAAATTTGCAAGAGAGAGAGGAAAAATTTTGGTCCAAAATTTTTCTAACCCCAAAGCAAGAGAGAAGGTCCTCTATATATAGGGAAACATGAACCTCCCTCAGAAACATTCATCCATACATGTGGGAGCAGATGCAAGCATAAGCAAACAGCTGGCACAACTGTCACAAAATATTTGCAAAACACATTGGTTGCCGGCAACCAATAACAATGGCTGGCTGCCAATAGAAGTAGCCAGCAGCCCACAAGAGGTTGCAGGCTTGAAAATCCAAGTTTTACTCTAAAAACAAGGCAACAGGAGTGTAGCATTTGAAAGGCTCAAAGCTGTGGCATTTCGTTAAGGACTTTAAACACTTGACAAGCATATACATTCATCATTGGGATGCAAGCGATGGCGTCCAAGTCATAAGGGCGATCAAAAATGGGGTGTCCAAATGATGATAAAATCAAAAAATAATTAGAAGTAGAGATGTCATGTTTAATGAGAAAGCAATATACAAAGATAGAGATAAGACTGCATGTGAATCTGAATCTGAATCTGTTACTTGTCATGAGCATGTTGAGTTAGAAGAGATTAGTGAGAGTGATTTGAGTAGTAGGATTCAAAATAATCCTAAAAAGCTTATTCCACAAACAGAGAGTTGAGACGGCCAGAAAGAGAGTCTAAACCTACATAACATTGGTCTCTATCTTTATATTATTTGTTGTTGTCTGATGGGGGTGAACCTGAAAGTTATGATAAGGCTTTGCAGGTTGATGATTCAATTAAGTGGGAGTCAGTTATGCAGGATGAAATAGACTCACTCATGGCAAACCAGACATGGAAGTTGGCTGAATTACCAATAGGTAAGAAAGCTTTGCACAACAAGTGGGTTTGCAGAGTCAAACAGGAACATGATGGGAGTAAACGCTACAAGGTCAGATTGGTTGCAAAGGGATTTCAACAAAAACAAAGGGTTGACTACACCAAAATTTTTTCTTCAGTTGTGAAGTCGACCACTATCAGAATGGTGCCGAGAATTATGGTTGCTGAAGATTTGCATCTTGAGTAGATGGATGTGAAGACGACTTTTCTCCATGGTGATTTGGAGAAGGAAATTTACATGAAGCAACCACAAGGTTTGTTGGCACGTGGCAAAGAGGAATTTGTATACAAACTTCGAAAAAGCTTGTATGGTTTGAAATAGGCCCCAGGGTAGTGGTACAAGAAGTTTGATGAGTTTATGTGTAACAGCGGTTTTACAAGATGTCAAGCAAATCATTGTTGTTATATTAAGAGGTTTGACAAAAGTTATATTATTTTGCTCTTATATGTTGATGATATGCTTATCACAGGATCTAGCATTGAAGAGATAAAAAGATTGAAGAAACTTTTGTCCAACCAATTTGAGATGAAGGATCTTGCAGTTGCAAACAAAATCCTTGGTATGAGGATTTATAGGGACAAGACAAATGATACTTTGAAGTTGTCACATGCTGAGTATATCAAGAAAGTTCTCAAGAGGTTTAGCATGGATGGTGCAAAACCAGTGAGCACTCCATTGACTAGCCACTTCAGACTTACCAAAGAGCAATCTTTGAAGACCGAGAAGTGCAGGCTTATATAGAACATGTTCCATATGCTTCAGCTATCGGTGGCATAATGTATGATAAGGTTGTACTAGACCAGACATTGCACATGCAGTGGGAGTGGTTAGTAGGTATATGAGTAATCCAGGCAAACAGCATTGGGAGGCAGTAAAGTGGATCCCTAGATACTTGAGTGGTACTACAAACATGGCACTTTGTTTCAGACGAACAAACATCGGGTTACATGGTTATATTGATGGAGACTTGGTTGATGATATGGATAACAGAAAGAGTACTACTGGTTATGTTTATACATTGGGTGGTACAGCAGTGAGTTGGATTTCACAGTTACAGAAGATTGTGGCCTTTTCTACAACAAAGGCTGAGTATGTTACTATTACTGAAGCTGGGAAGGAGATGACTTGGTTATTGAATTTCCTAGCAGAGTTGGGTAAGACGCAAGAGATGAGTATTTTGCATAGTGACTGTCAAAGTGCTATTCATCTTGCAAAGAATCTGACTTTTCATTCTAGGATGAAACACATTCAGCTGCGATACCATTTCATTTGTTCACTTGTAGATGATGAAGTCTTGTCTCTTGAGAAGATCCAAGGCAGTAAGAATCCATCATATATATTAACCAAGACAGTCACCATTGACAAACTGAAGTTGTGTGCAACTTCAGTTGGCCTTCAGGATTGATGAAGAAAGATCGAATTGTTGCGGCATTTTTCTATGTGATGAAGAAGATGGAGAGCTTGTGTTATTAGGTTCCAAGTGGAAGATTGTTGGGTCGGTGGACTTTGATAAGTACTGTTCACTCAACCCTACTGTTCACTCAAACACTGGGTCCAATGGAGGGTTTGGGGGGGCTTTTTTTGGTACTTTTGTAATTCTCATGTGCTTCCGTGTAACCCTAATTCTATACTTATAAAAAGATGAGAGAGCGCCTCTTTTAGGTTAAGAGAGAGTTGTATTTTTCTGATCATACTGAAAACCACAGCAGCCGTGGACGTAACCCTATTCTGGGGTGAACCACGTAAATCCTTGTGTTCTTGTGTGAGTGATTTGTTTAATTCGTTAATTTCTTTCTTGTTTGTTATTTCGTGTCTCACCAATCTTGGTTAGGAAGGATCAATTCCTAACAACTTCTGGGAAAGAAACATTGAGTCAAGGCCTGGTATTTGCTCTAGTACCAAGAGATGTGCAAAATACTGAGGTTGTAGTATCAGCTATACTTCCAATTTGTGCACAAAATGCGTATATTTTGATTGATTCGGGGTCTACACACTCGTTTGTCTCGCATGCTTTTTCAAGAAAATTAATAGACCATTGGAACCCATGAACTATTTATTAGTTGTGTCTTCACCTATTGGGGGGTCTATGACTTGTGCTTATATGTATTCTGCATGTGAGATTGTTGTTGGAGATGTGATTTTATATGTTGATTTGCTACCTCTGAATCTTGATCATTTTGATGTAATTTTGGGAATGGATTGGTTAACAAAATATCATGCCTCCATTGATTGTGTAACAAATCAAGTTGTTTTTCATCCACCTGGGTTGCCTGAATTTATATTTAACAGAGTTGGTGACATACCTCCCCCATACTTGATTTCTTCTATGAAAGCATGCAAATTGATTAGAAAATGGTGTAAAAGGTATTTGTGTTGTGTATTGATTGTGCCTGCAGATAAAAAAGCTAATGTGGATAGTATTCTTATAGTCAGAGAATTCCTAGATGTTTTTCCAGATGATTTGCCAGGGGATTTGATTGAGAGGGAGATTGAGTTCAGTATTGAGGTGATACCGGGTACACAACCAATTTCCAAAGCTCCGTACAGAGTGACACCTACTAAATTGAAAGAGTTGAAAATTCAATTACAAGAGATGTTGGACAAAAAGCTTATTAGGCCTAGTACATCACGTGGAGCGCTCTAATCTTATTTGTGAAAAAGAAGGACGGTTTATTACGATTTTGCATTGATTGTCGTGAATTGAACAAGGTAATAGTGAAGAACAAGTATCCGTTGCCTCGCATTGATGACTTATTTGATTAGTTGCACGATGCCCAAGTATTTTCCAAGATTGATCTTAGATCGGGATACCACCAATTGAAAGTCAAAGCCGAAGACGTAGAAAAGACTACCTTCCGAACAAGGTACAAACATTATGAATTTCTTGTTATGCCTTTCAGAGTTACTAATGCGATCACTGCATTTATAGATCTCATAAACAGAATTTTCAAGCCATTTCTTGATGAATTTGTGGTTGTTTTTATAGATGACATCTTGATTTATTCCAAAAGTAAGAGGAACATGAACATCACTTGAGAATTGCTTTGCAAATCTTGAGAGAGAAGAAGTTATATGCAAAATTGACAAAGTGTGAAATCTGGCTTGATATTGTTATGTTTTTGGGGCATGTGATAAATAAAGATGGCATTTCAGTTGATCCACAGAAGATCGAAGCAGTTATGAATTGCCCTAGACCGATTAATGTTACTGTAGACTCGACTTTCTTCGCGCGGCCCCTTTTCAAAGAGGCACGAATTAGTCTTACAGTTTGGACTCCTGCCATGGTTCTGAATCTAATCTCACAAAGTGCAATGTGAGATTGATAAACACCAAAGAGTCCAATCCGGCAAATCATTTTGGAAAATCAGATTTTAAATCAAATAATGCCAAAACTGGACTACTTTGCCAGATTACAGAGTCGCCATCTAAATAATTTATTTTTTGGGAAATTTAGGAAACCCTAACTCGTGCCAAAGGCCACGTGTTCGTCATCACCAAAGTTGTCTCAGCTCGGAAACTTAGGTATGAGAGGGGAAGGTCCTGAAATAAGCACCGCTACTCGCCCGATCAAAGGACCGGCCTCTACTAAGTATGATATGTTATTTTATAAACACATGTGTTCTTATTCCGGTTATTAATCTAACTTACTATGTGATGCGCACAGCAAGTATAGACTAAACTCGCAAGAATTGAAACAAAACAACTCATGTTTGTTTTTCAAAAATGGTTTGAAAATGCCACCCTCAAGTGGGCTAAAGTGCGGATTTTGCCACCAAACATGATGGGCTTTAAAACATGATTTTGCCACTTCGCAAAGTAGGCTTAAAACTCACATTCAATGAATTGTTCCAATTCAAGCAACAAAGCCTTCATCCACAGGCATTCATGCAGTTTAGCAAATAAGCACATAGCCTCATGGCAAGCATGCTATCATGGCAACACTCACACTCATGCAAGTATGCTAAAGTGTAAAACTTACATTGTACTCCAACCCAAAACAAAAGCTAGTTACAAATATGTATGATTCTAACTATACAAAAATGCCTAATGTAACACATGCAATAATGCAATAAGATAGGCTCGACTATCTAAGATGGCATATGATTCAATTTGATAACATGCTTTTAAACACATATTCAAATAGGTGTATTGAAATACGATGCAGTTTGAATGATGCGCCGAGCCTCGGTGCATGCAAGACAAATGAATGATGCAAACATGCAAGTATAAGGTATGCCAATCAAAATGTGCCCTAATCTAACCATCAAAAGCGGATAAATAAAAGGGAGAAAGACGTGGTGTTGGAAGACATGCACACACACACGCACCCTTATTACAACATTGCGCCCTCTCGAAGGAGGGTCCTAATAAATAAGCTAAGCTACACTAAGCTAAGCTAATCTAACTAATCTAATTAAACTAACTAGACTAATTATTACACAACAAAATAAAGAAATAGCTAAGCTAAGCTACTTAATTATTACAACAATCAACTAATTAGCAACTAGTTAATTAAATTACAAAACTGCACTGCCTCAGCTCTACTCTGGGATGTAGAAGATGCATGCTCGGTTTTTCACCCTGAAAAGCCCACCGATTTGCTCTTGAGAGGCTCTGTTTGCAGGGTTATTCCAAGAACTTTCTGCTCTAACTTAGCATCTCATTGCTGAGGAATGCACCAGTGGCCTGTCGGCCACGAATGATTGCTGCCGGCCATCGGCCGGCCAAAGATGTAGCACTATCGGCCATCAGTGTGCTGAATCACCAAACCGCAACAGAGCACAAACAGAGGAAAATTGAGGGTTTTCCAAGGACATGTTTGTACTGTGCCCCTCCTTATCATCTCAAAACATAAATGGAGTGGCACTCTTGGATCCAAAACCACCAATTAAGCATTTCAATGCATGATGGCCAAAGATCCAAGTTGTACACTTTCAATGAATGCACAAAACAAGACTCAAAGGATCTCCACCCTATCATGCATGATCAAGGGTGATGGAGACAGAGGAGATTGGCTCATTTCATCACTTTGAGTATGAAATGGACCAATCTACCTTGTGTTCAATATAACGTCCGATTAAACACAATGCAATGCAAAACAACAATGCTTATCTTGCACAAGTTTTACTTGATTCATTCTATTTACTCATTTTAGCATTACCAAGTCCTTCTTTAATCAGTTAAGTCCAAGATGAGTGTCCTCTAATGAGAGAGAGGTCAACCAAAGGATGGTTTAAGACATGAGAGAGATCATGCCTTTGGCTAGGAGGAACCCTCAAAAGAGAGTTAAAGCCATTGAGCACAAGCTCTATCTCAAGCTTAAACACGATCATAAGATTAACTAACCCTCAAACCAAACAGAAAAATGAAGAAATGAGGGAGGTTTCAGACTTTTAGTGCTGAAATGGCATGACAAATAATACTACAACATGCAAGCAACACATGCACAACATGTTAACAGCCAAAAGCATTAAACTAGTGAAGAACACTACACTAGAGGCATGCAATATCAAGCTTAAAGGACTAAACCAGCTCTGGACAGAGCTTAAACATGCCAAAACAATGGCTAAAATTTACTGAGATTGAAGCACAAAAGGCAAGAAAATCATGCTTGCATGTTGGCTCACAAGCAAGGCTCAAAGCACAACTCTCAAAAGCAATGAAAGAGTGACATAAGTGAGAATGTGATAGATCTGTGAACACTGAAATTACATGCAAAACGATGCTACAACATGCAAGCAACTCATGCACAACATGTTTAAAAGCCTAACTCATTAAGCTAGTGAAGAGCCTTACAGTATAGCAATGCAATACAAAGCTCAAAAGGGACAAGTGCTTCAAAACAGCCCTAAAACAACTCAAAAGGAGTTCTAAAACATGCTTGAAGTAAGGTAAAAAAGGCTAGAATGAAAGGCTAACACATAGCATAAACTAGACCATTAAGCACAATTACACTACAAGCATACAAAGCAAGCCTCAAGTGACCCAACCAGCCAAAAATAGAGTTAAAGTAGATCAAAATAGAGCCTAAAACATGCTTGAATTAAGCTTCAAAAAGGTAGAAATACATGCTCACATGTCAAGCCATCTACACTTACAAATAAGACACAAGGAGGGTAGGCCAACCCCTCCTATTTTGGACCTCAAAACATGGTTTTTGTCACTGAAAAACCTCTGAGTTTCAGTGGTAAAAAGGCCCAAAAATTCTGATTTGAAGGTGATAAGAAATGGTGCAAAAGGCTTAACAAGCTAAAGAGTAAAGGGGGGGGAACAACCCCCTAACTCACAAAGGCTCAAACCACCATTTTTAGGACTGAAAAACAGAACTTTTTACATACCAGCCTTGAAATTGTGGAAAAAGATGGCAAGTCAAGTATGAAAAACAAGCTTAAAGGGAGAGAGTTATACCTCTTGAAGCCAAACACACTTTTAGGCAACAAAACCAAGTCAAAACCACCTTAAGGAGTCCCAAGAGAGCCTCAATCAACCTCAGCCCAAAGATCAACATCTTTGATTAAGGGTTGATGGGTTAAAGTTTGATATATGCAAGCTTCTAAGCACAAAAGCTCTAGAGAGAGAAATTTAGAGAGAGAGAGGATTGTAGAGAGAAAGGCTCCCCAAAATATTTCACTCATAAATTTTTTTAACCTTCCAAACCATATAGAAGGCTCTCTATATATAGAAGAATGATGCTTCAGGTCAAAAAATATCCCAAAAGGGACAGCTGGAATAGCTGGAGCACAAATATCTGTAAAAATCTGACTTTCTGCATCAATGGCCGGCACTACATCATCCATGGCTGGCAAGGACCACTCTTGGATGGCAGTGAACCGGCATTGGCCATTCATGGCCGGCACATGGCCAGAAAAACCCATCCATGGTCAGAAACCTCCATCTCTGGTTGGCCAAAAAAATCTACTTTTTGGGCCCAACTTCAAATGGACATAACTCCTTATTTGGACTCATTTACAGGTCATTATTGAGCCTAAATTGAAGCCTTGGAAGTCTTCTTTCCAATGGTGGCAGCCTCACATAAACATTCCGAGTGTGCAAAAAGTTATGCCTCTTTTAGTGAAGACTGCTCAGTTTCGATCCTACCCGAATTCATGCCCAACTTCTTCTCTAACTTGGTTTCTTCCCTCCTCTCCTCTTTTCTTCAAATCCAAACCTTTAAACAAGATGTTTTAAAGATTTTTCCAAAGATCTCATCTCTCTTCCATTCATTTCCACTTTGTCCTTGCTCAGTTTACCGAAAAGCGCAACATTTAACGAAATGTGAGCCTTGGAACATCGTAGAAACCTTTTTCAAAAATATTTTGAAAGAAAGGGTTTTAAGGTCTAAAATATTTTTGTCAAAAAATGTTTTGGTCCAAAAATGGGGTGTAAGGTTGGGATTTGACTCTCTCCTTGCCAAATAAATTGAACCTTTGCACTGCACACCTTTCATCACCAAGTAAATGATCAGTGGTGCCCAAGTCTTAAGGGCGGTCAAAAATGGGGTGTCTACAGCTTCCCCTCTTTGACAGAGCTCAGAGTCATGAAATAACGTGAGTGAATGTCAAAGCCCAGAGACGACCCATTTTTGACAAGGCCGAAGACTTGGGCAAATAAGCAAAATGTAAATGCAGAAACAAATGGTTACACCCGCAGGCTGCCTACGTATCCCTTTGCAAGGAATCAAACCAGCGTAGTTCAGGGACAGGATGCAAAATGATACACAATTATAATGAAATCATGCAAATGATATACAATGTAACGAAACAATGCAAACCACAAGCAATGCAAAACCACAAAAATATCATAAAGGGATAGAGATGCACAATCAAACTACGTTTAACACAGAAAAGGTGTCGGAACCCTCAAACCATAATTCTCTTAGTGGAATAGGCATATGCACATGCAGAACTATGTGTTTCACAAAAAGAATACAAGTAATTGGGTGGCATGATATCAGTAAGGAATGATCTACTGAGGAAAGATTGTGATCCTAAATACTGAATGCAACAAAACAAAGTACGATGCAATGGATGCAGTGAATAAGGCGCAAGCTGAACAATATTTTTCCTAGAAAAGGCATGGACACAAAACAAAGCACGTCTAACACAAAAAATGTGCCGAAACCCTCCGACCACAATTCTCTTAGTGGAATAGACGCGTACACATTATCACAGAACCATGCTTTAACAAAGGAAATGTATGAGCACATACCAGACTAAGCTTAACATGGAAATGATGCATGATGCAATGGACAATGCAGTAGATACATGCGATAGATTCTATATGCAATGCAATAGACATAATAGATGATGTAGTAGCTAGGAAGTGAAGGTACCTCACAGGGGCAATTAGCGATGACTCACCTTATGCTGATGGGGATCTTCCCCTTCTTCTCGGTTGAACCACAGGTACTACTTTTATCCCTGGCTATGGTTGCGGCTTTCTCTATTCTCCAACAGGGTGACATACTAGGTTGGTTCAGTATCCAGAATTGAGACGCCTACCCGCTACCTCAACCTATGGGGCTGCCATACAGATTTCAAGCCAAGGACCGAGGATACACCCTGGGTATTTAAACCAGACTTTAGTCTCGAAAATCTTGAACCTTTGTATTCTTGGCATCGGCCGTTCGAACTCTAGTTTCCACCGTTTCAGTTGATCTCCTAGGAACTCACCGCGAACACAGGTAGGTGGCTATACCAGACCACTGGAAGTCGTTCGAGCATGACAAACACCAAAGGAATTGCACCTTTAGAGGATTTAAGGTCTCCTAGACCAGAGAGTGCACAAGACAGTGCGATGCGGAAGTGAATGCACAAAACAGTGCTATACAGGTGTGCACAAGACAGTGCGATATGCAAGGTACACAAGACAGTGCGAGTGAAAGTGAATGCATAGGATAGTGCAATGCAGGTATGCACAAGACAGTGCGATATGGGTTAAATGCACAAAACAGTACGATGCAAGTATGCACAAGACAGCGCGATACAAGGTGCACAAAACAGTGCGATGCAGGGTGTACAAAACAGTGCGAGTAATTTGAAATACACTAAACAGTACGATGCGTTAAACAGCGCGCACAATTTGAAATGCACTAAATAGTATGATGCGCTAAACAACGTGAACAATTTCAAATGCACTAAACAGTGCAGGTAAGGTGCGCAAAAAAACGCGATGCGCAAGAAAGCGCGAGTGTAAATGCAGAATTTTAAGGTCTCCCAGACCAAAGAATGCGCAAGACAGTATGAGTACATCCAAACGCAACACACACGAGTGGAGAAAGGTTACACAAGAAAGCGCGATGCACAAGACAGTGCGAAGACATCCAAACGCGCCATACACGAGTGGAGAAAGGTTGCGAAATTGGAAGTTGAATTGCACTTAGTCGGAAATCAATTGGGAATTTGGCTTGCTTACTTACTAGACAAAGAGAATTGCTACAAGACCTTGAGAAATTGGAAGTTGAAATTGCTTTGCGAGAACAAGGTGGGACATTGGCTGCTATTTCTGCTCAATCGGCGATTCTTGAAGAAATTAAAGAGAAACAGCAACAAGATGGATTTTTGAGAAAGATTATTGATGAATGGGAATCCAAGCCGAGGCCAGACTTTACTTTTGAGAATGATGTATTGAAATTCCAAGGCTGATTATGTGTACTAAATGATGTTGATTTGAAGAAGCGAGTTATGCAAAAAGCCCACAGTTCAAAATTTTCTATCTATCCAGGGAATACAAAAATGTACCAAGACTTGAAGCTTAATTTCTGGTGGTCGGGAATGAAGAAAGAAATTGCCGAATTTGTATCTAAATGTTTATAATGCCAACAAGTCAAAGCTCAGCATCAACGACCAGAAGGATTGCTCCAACCACTACCGATACCAGAGTGGAAATGAGAGCATATCACTATGGATTTTATTGTTGGACTACCTCGCTCCAATAAAGGTATGGATTCAATTTGGGTTATTGTTGACCATTTGACTAAATCTGCTCATTTCTTACCTGTCAAAACAATTTATAATGCAGATAAGTTGGCTACTATCTATATTAATGAAATTGTTAGACTGAATGGAGTGTTTATGTCCATTGTTTCTAATAGGGACTCAAAATTCACATCGAGATTTTGGCAAAGTTAGCAAAAGGCATTGGAAACTAAATTGAGACTGAGCAGTGCATATCATCCGCAGACCGATAGCCAATCAGAAAGAAAAATCCAAACTCTGGAGGACATGTCACATATGTGTGTACTAGATTTTCAGGGAAATTGGGAAACTCATTTGCCTCTAGCTGAATTTGCTTAGAACAACAGTTTACATTCAAGCATTGGCATGGCGCCTTTTGAGGCTTTATATGGTAGAAAGTATCGCTCTCCTATTTGTTGGGCAAAAGTTGGAGATGGACCCTTACTTGGGCTTGAAAATTGTGCAAGAAATGATGGAAAAAGTGAAGCTAATTTAGCAACGATTGAAAACCGCACAAAGCTAGTAGAAAAGTTACGTGGATTTCTGAAGGCGAGACAGGGAATTTGAAGTGGGTGATCATGTTTTTATTAAAGTAACACCAATGAAAGGGTAGACTCGCTTTGGAACCAATGGCAAGTTAGCACCAACGGAATGTTGGGCCGTATGAAATTGTGTAAGAACCGACGGAAAAAGTGAAGCTAATTCAGGAACAATTGAAAACCACACAAAGTCGACAAAAAAGTTACGCGGATGTCCGAAGGCGAGATAGGGTATATGAAGTGGGTGATCATGTTTTTATTAAAGTAACACCAATGAAAGGGCAAACTTGCTTTGGAACCAAGGGCAAGCTAGCAACAAAGGTATATTGAGCTGTATGAAATTATTGAAAAGATTAATCCAGTGGCATATCAGGTAGCGCTTCCTCCTGAACTAGAACATATGCATAATGTCTTTCATGTTTCGATGTTGTGGGATTATCTCCGAGATCCTTTTCATGTTATTGAGCCTACCCACGCGGTGTTGAGAGATGACTATACTTATGAAGAACGACCCATTCATATTGTAAATCGGCAAATCAAGAAGTTGAGAAACAAAGAAATTCCGTTAGTGAAAGTGGATTGGCCAAATCATTGTGGCATCTATGCGACTTGGGAAAGAGAAGATGATATGAAGAGGAGATATCAGAACCTCTTCCCACTCGATCCTATATTCTTCTTAAAGGAAGGTAATTGAGTTTGAAGGACCAAACTTCTTAAGGGAGAGAAAATGTGACGACCACATCCTCAATTAAGCAAATTAATTATATACTAATTATGTGTTTATTGTTAATTATGTTATTATGTGTTATTGAATGTCATGTGACCCATTGATGTGTGTTATTATAGACAGATAGGTTAGGGTGAGACTTAAACCTGTTTGATTCGTTAATTTTAATAAGTTAGAATTAAATAATAGGATAGGAATTAGAGCCTAGTTCACACTAATATAATTAAATTTAGTGTAATTGAGATTTTATTGTGATGAGGATTAATTTAATTTGCGTAGCTCTAATTTTTATTTTATTTAATTAGAATGATTTAATGGTTTAAAGTTAAATTAATTTATGATAATAATAATTTAGAATACTACTCAGTTTTGAATCAACAAACATAGTAAGAGAGAGAGTACTTGGTTGCTTATATTGAGTCTTTCATCTAACACACCAAACAAGACCCACGAAGAGAGAGAGAGTAAAGAAAGAAACAGCCATCTTAAGAGTTCGAGCTCAAAGAAGAATTAAAGGAAAAAGGAAGAAGAAAGAAGGGGCTTGATTCATATTGCATTAAATCATCAAACTAAGGTAATTTCTATCTCCTAATTCATGAAATTGAAATGATACACTGTTAATTCATAAAATCTAAGTTCAAATAGGAAGAACATAAGATTACTTGAGTTGATTTTATAATTAATTAGAAGATTTGCTCATGTAATTAAGAGCTTAGGACGTGCATGTTAGAAAATGGTAGAATTGTTCAAATTAACTCCTAATCTTTACATGCATGGTATATTTTCAAGAAAACTTTGATTCTATACTTGTTCTCCTACAGGATTCATAGAGATTGAGGAGAGATCATATATTAAATTAAGGGTTATGTTTATGAAAATGGACGATTAATGTAATTGTGTTCCAAAATGGAACAATTAGTTAAATCAACTTTCAAGATCACCATGCATAATATACATTCTTCGGTTATATGATCATATTCTTATTTCCTTGCATGAGTTTTTATGATTTTGAGGAGGTACCATAGCAGTTGAGAAATTGAAGCTTAACTTCCAAGTTTTTTTATTTTATTTTATTTATCAAAATTCATTTAATTCAAGACTTTGATTTTTGCATGGAAAAATTGGTTCTTAATTTGAAGATATGTTGTTGTTCAAAGTCTATAAAGATTAATGTTTTCTTGAAAGAAGTTTTGGGTCTTGTATTGTGTGAAATTGAGGATTTTGAGATTTGCAGATTTTAAACCCAACCTTGTATGTGTATGTGCATACATTTCATTTTAAAGGGTTGCCTTGAGTTGATTTAAAGCTATGAATTGTGGTTGATGTTTAAGACCCAAGTTCTTGCATGGTTTTAAAGTGTTTTCATGTGCAATTGCATTCATGTTCATATCATAAGCATGAAAGAAACTAAAGAAACTAAAACACAAATGTTGTAACCAAACGGTTAAGTAATAAATAGAAATCGAGTAAGAAGCAAATGGATTGAATAAATATAGGTACCGAACTGAATAGAGATCGAACAGTCGAATTGAGTATAATTGTACGAGTGTGATTGTAATTATGTTGTGCTTGACTTTATTTGTTTAGGTCAGACGCCGAACCATTAGTACGTGTACTGAGGAGCCCACTATGAATAGCACTGTTGCAAAGATATGTTCAATTGTATTTATTTTCGGATTGATAAATTATACTGTTTTTTGGAATGATACTTTTTATCAATTGAATGATTATCCTATTTTCTGAACTGTATTCGTGACATCCATAGCATATTGCTATTATTAGTGATATTGTTATCGCTATTGTTACAGAGATCTCTGTCAGTTCCAGTTCTTGGAACTATTATCTATTGTTTGATTGCCATCAATTGATTGTTCGGTCTTTAGGACCTATTGTATTGTTGCTATTGGATGTACCACATATTGTTGATTGAAAATGTTCTATTGATAATCGATTGTTTCAAATACTGTAAGCACATCATTCTTGACCTCTTTACACTGCTATTATTCACTGGGCTCTAGCTCATTGTTTACTATATATATGTAGGTGATCAAGCACCGGATCAAAGCTAATGGCATCAACCCAAACCCTTGTTTTGTCAAACCAACTATTTTGCCTCATCGCGAGGTTCCGAACCAACATGTGTCAAGGCTTTTTGGGTGGTTTAAATTCACCCCTTTGATATTGCTCAAGTGAAAAGAATGTTTTTTGACTTTTGTTAATACTTTTTCGATAATGAGATTAATTCCCTAACTTGTGTTTTGTCTTGTATATATGTGTTTTATGGACATAAGTTTTTGTGTATATAACTATGTATATGAAATTTTATTTCCATTCAGGTCCTCACATCTCATTGGACGATGTATGTTATTATTGATTGACTTCCACCAGCCCTTTTATATTGTATTATTATCATTATTGTTAAACAAGCCTTCGGTAATCACAAATTACTGGCCGGTTACGACGCTAAACCTATAGGGGCAGGTTTGGGTCTTGACAACCTGCAACCTATTTTCCTACTTGGTCACCTGGAAACAAGGCCTTGGCTCTCCTAAACACTGAGATGGGCCCTAGCCCATTCACCTACTTGGTTGTCTGGGTTGCGAGTAAGACCCAGACACTACCGCTCAAGATCATGAAATCATATTGGACTGGTGGCTAAGGTCATGGGATCGCCGAGATGATTGTCTTCTTGCCAAGACAACTCCATCTCGACCAAGCTTGGAGAAGAGGCAACAACGATCATACACTCATGCCACCTGATGCATATATGAAACGTTGCTCTTTGCGTACTATTAAGCTACATACGTCAATAGGGCTTATATCACTTCTGGCAGAGTTTGAGAGAATAAGCCACCTGTTCAACAGGTTGTTTGGGCCCCAATACTCTTGTGGCTTATATAACGTATCATATATGCAGTAGGCACACTTTACTTTACCACAACATAACTCCATAACTCTAACATGCTAAGTCTCACACTTAGACATTCCCTCTGACATTTTACACTAGTGTTCAAGGTCCATCACTGCCAACCTCTCCCTCTCCAACCTTGCCTTGTCCTCCTCTTCTCCATCTATGGTGATTTCAGGCCATTGAAGTGCCCACCATCTTTCCAGACTATCTCTAACAACACATATTGCCTACATTACATCCACATTATATCCACTAGGGAAGAGTGGTGCTCACTTTACATGGCACCCAAAAAGAACACCGGAACCGGCACAATGATATCCCAAGGTGGTGTTGGGAGACTCTGGTGGAGACCTCAGAACTTAACCCCGACGACTTTCCGGAGGAGCAATCCTCTCAATCAGCTACAACCGAGTAGCTACATGTATTGACTGAGAGTGTCACCTCTCTTCAACAGAACCAACAACTCTTGATGGATACCCTACTAGCCTCACGAAGGGCACCTACAATTCCATCATTATCTAACCCCCTTTTTTTTATCACAAAATAGCGTTCCACCATACATTCAAAATGGCTTAGAGGCTAACCCCGCTCCATAAAATAACTTGCAAAACCTAGTGGAGGACAAACAGTCGCCCTGCACCCCCTATCAGCTCCAGGCCAAATACCTCCACCATAAGTCGGTGCAGTCGGCGAAACTCCCACCGTAGTGGTTTCAGCTTGCTCTCCGTTAGACCACATCCCTTCAGTTCAACCCTTAACATTGGATGTAGTGAAAGAACAGACACAAAACCTACTTTTAACAAACAAAACCTCTCCAGAATTGGACCTCTGTCCCCCTTACCCTATTTATATTGCAAGTCTTCCATATTCGACAGGGTATATTGTACCAAAGTTTGTCCATTTTGATGGACAACAAGGGAACGCTTGGGAACACGTTTCGTGCTTTCTCGACGCCCTTGGTGCTCACCGAGAAAACCAAAACCTTCGCATGAGAGAGTTCTCCAAGTCCTTCACAGGTTGAGCGTTCTCATAGTATGCCAATCTCACCACTAGCTCTATCTCTTCGTGGGAGGACTTGGTAAAATAGTTCTATATCAAGTTCTTCTACGTTGAAGAAAGGCTAATCACCCTTCATCTTATGAGGGAAACATAACGATTTGGGGAGGACATCCATACTTTCGTCCGTCGCTTTAGGGAAAAAGAAGTAGACATTCAAGACCCAATGAAAGAACACCAACTAGTGTCAATATGTATCGAAGGGATGCTCACAACTTACAAGCTCTAGTTGGTCAATCACCATTTCCCTGACTTCTCTGCTTTATGCACCGCAGCTCGGAACATGAGTGAAATAGTAAGATCGGGGGCACGAATGGTAGCTCCATAGCCTCACTCATGGCGACCGACGTCATATCCACCTTCTTCATGGAGGCCTAACTAACGCAACCACGCCATATATGCAGCCGAAAGTTCTTCCAGAGAAAGGGCAAATCCCTAAGAAAAAAAGAGAAAATTTGATCAAGTTCCCCCGACGTTGCTTGTCTCGGTGGGCGAGGCACAAGCACTCCTCAATGCCTAGGTAGAAGATAGAAAAGTCACGTCCCTAAGCCAATGCAACCTGTCACCAAAAAGGATCAAGCAAGAGCAGACTATTGCATATACCACCATTCCATTAACATCCTACCACCGAATGTTAGGCGCTTAAATCCCTAGTTCAAAAGATGATAGTTGATGACAATTTGGAGCTACCTTGTCGCGAGACATAGGATGTATTGAAAGATCCTCTCCCCCATCACAAAGACAACAAGAAGACGATCATGATGCTTTCGCATTATGGCGAGATAGAAGAACCAATGGTGTGTGAGCTCTCTAAGCTCATAGCTCCCACTTGTCCACACTTTGAGACCAGGTGTGCAATAGCACTTAAGAAATAGAGTTCAAATGGTTCTTCGACCAATTCGTTTTATCTGAAGCAACACGCTTCAAAGCTACCAAGGCCTTTTTAAGAATTATGGAGCAAAATGATGAGGCATGCATGAGTGTAAGTAGATTAGTAAAGAAAGTATTCCGAGATAACTCCTCGGCAATAACCTTTACTGAGGCAAACAAACGAGTATTGTTCCCACATAATCGTCCCCTCTACATCCCAATATTCATGAATAGGATAGAGTTTCAAAGAGGATTCATGGATAGAGGGGCTTCACTCAATGTAATGCCCTATTATACTTTTTAGGCAGCTGGGATCTCATAAAAACACCTAGTCAGACAACCCATTTCCATCACCAGCTTTGGAAATCAAAAAATCAAAACCATAGGTCATCTAGTTAGACGTGGCAGTAGGGCCAATCCGCTCCACAACTAAGTTCCATGTCATAGAAGCAGAGACGACCTATCAAGCTCTCTTAGGGAGAACTTGGCTTCATAGATATGCTGCGATCCCCTCCACATACCATCAATGTGTCAAAGCAGTCTACAACAATGAGGTAGTAGCCATAGCTAGCTCTTGAAAACCCTTTCGAGTAGATAAAGCTCACATGGCGGATACAGTGTTTTACAATCACGTTGATGAAGATGAACCTCTTTTGCCGCTCCGAGGTACTCTCATAACAAGCTAGGATGACCTCTTTAAGGAAGATTCATCACTACCTCGCAGAAAGACATTCGATAAGTCAGAACTCTCAAGAAGCTCTTTAAGGTGACCAGGCTTCAAACAGAGGATAGCAAAGTGGTATACCGTTTATGATGGTGCCTGGGGTTGGCAAACGCTACCAATGCTAACCCTCAATTAGATGAAGTAGTAATCACCCATCATAAACTAAATAAAGAAGATCACTATTTCTATGCTCTATCTACGGTGACCTAACGCTCACCAAGGGCAAAGAATAAAAAAAGCAAGGATAAGAGAAGCAGAAGAAAAAAAAAAGCCATAGCTCCTTCAGCAACAAAAAAACATTTTGACAATCCAATGGTCCTGGATGGAGCCGAAGGCTCAAAAGTTAA
>NW_021026168.1:412216-432865 GCF_004153795.1 Camellia sinensis
GCCTACAACGACATCCTTGGGCGCACTGCCATAAATGCTTTCCAAGCTATCACATATCACATCCACTTACTGAAAATACTTTGCCATGCCCCTTTCTTACTCTCTGTTGCAGCAAACCAGAAGCCAGTAGCAAAAAGTGGTCGGTAGTATCCCTGCAGCATGGTGGAGTTTCAGTCTTCTGGAGTTTTGTACAGTGTTCTGGGACTAGTTGCAAACAGAGGCAAATCGGGGCATCGCGATGGATTTTCTGGCAAGGCGACTCGAGCATGCATGTATTCCTTATCATTCAAGACCGAGCTGAGGCAATCCATTTCATATGTTTTGCATGCTAGCTTATTTATTTTAGTTAATTTGTTAATTAATTGGAGTTGTGTAATAATTAGCTGTAATTCGTTATTCATTCGGTTGCGTATTATTTATTCAGACCCTCCGAGAGAGGGCAATGTTATAATAAGTGTGCGTGTGTGTGATGTATGTCTTCTAACCCCACGTCTTTCTCCCTTTTATTTACCAGCTTATGATGGTTAGTTTTAGGGCATGTTTCAATTAGCATCTATTTGTTCGCATGTTTGCATTCATTCATCTGTATTGCATGCACCGGGCTCGGCACATCATGCTAACTGCATTGTATTTGAATTCCAAGTTGAATACATGTATCGATTGTTGCATCTCATATGCCATCTTCGAATAACCGAGCCTATTGTAGTTGCATTTTTGCATGTGTAGCATTAGGCATCTCAGCATAGTTAGAATTCATGCATGTTTTCTAATTAGCTTCTTTCTTTGGCTCGGAGTACTCGGTACGCGTTTATGCTTTAGCATCCTTGCATGCGTGTGAGTGACTGCCATGATAGCATGCTTACCATGAGGTTATGTGCTTATGTGATATAACTGCCTGAATGCCTGTGGATGAAGGCTGGGTTGCTTGAATTGGAATAATTCGTCGAAACCCGTGTTTTAGCCTACTTGCGAGTAGCAAAATTTAATTCATTTTCAAAACAAACGGATATGCGATGCTTTGTTCCAACTTAGGCAATAGTAATTCTAGGTTAATAACCGGAATAAAAGCGCATGTGTTTTCAAAAACAAGACATCATGCTTAGTAGTGGCCGGTCTTTGATCGAGCAAGCGGGGGTGCTCACGAAGTGACCTTCCCCAATCATACCCAAGTTCCCGAGCCGAGACAACTTTGGTGATGACGGACACGTGGCCTTAGGCACGAGTCAGGGTTTCCTAAATTCCTCCAAAATAAAATATTTAGGTGGCGACTCTGTATCTGAAAATGCAGTCCATGTTTGGCACTTTTTTCTAAAAATTAGTTTTTCAAAACGATTTGCCGGATTTGGACTCTTTGATGATTCATCAGTCTTGCATTGCACTCCGCGAGATTAGATACAGGACCATGACATTGAGTCCAAACTGTAGTAAGCCCCAATGAGCAAAACGGGATTTTCTCAAATTGAAGTCTGGTAGCCCCACAGAGCAAATGGCAGCTTATCTGGTTAGTCCCGATAGGTTTCCACCATCTTTTGCAGAATAAGCTTGATGTTCTTGTTGGCGGCCTCAACTGCTTCGTTGGTTTGCGGCCGATATGTGGATGACTTGTGAAAAGTCACGTTGTATTTATCCAACATGTCAATCACCTCCTTCTTGAAATGGGAACCATTATCTTAAATGATCTAGTTCGGGACCCCGTACTACAGATGATGTTGTTTCTGATGAACTTAGCAACATGCGATGCCTTCAACACTGCATAAGATTGGGCCTCAACCCACTTTGTAAAGTAGTCTATTGCTACCAAAATGTACTCATGCCCATTGGACCCCTTCGGAGTGACAGCTCCAATCACATCAATCCCCTAGACTGAAAACGGCCATGGCGAAGTCATGTTGTACAGCTTTGACGGCGGAATGTTCATGCAGTTGGCATGGATCTAACATTTATGGCATCGCCGGACAATGCCAATACAATCATCCTCCATGGTGGACCAGTAATAACCCTGTCTAAGAATCTTCCGGGCTAGCATCACCTCGTTCATGTGCACTCCGCACTCTCCTCCATGGATGGCCTCTATCAGGCGCTTCGACTCTTCGGCATCAACACACAACTTATGCATCCCGAGATGACCTCTCTTGTACAGCTTCCCTCCGCAGACGAAGAACTGAGCAGCCATTCTTTGAATTGCCCTTTTATCCTTGGCATTTGCCCTCTGGTGGATACAACTCCTTTTCCAAGAAGTTTCAGACATCGTAATACCAGGGGTTCTCATCTTGTACCTCATCTATGGCAGCAATCAGCTCGTAGGCCGGCACAAATTTATGTTCGATGATGATCGGACGCATCCGGACTCCAAAAGGGATGTCTATCATAAAGGATAGAGTTGCCAGTGAATCAACGAACCTGTTGTTCTCTCTTAACAGATGAGCGAAATTCAACTTCTCAAACCGAGGAATCAGCATGTCCAAGGTCTGGTGGTAGATTCTCATCTTTTCTTCTTTGACTTTCCCATCTCCTTTAGCTTGAGATACAACAAGGTTCGAGTCCCCGATGACATCCAACCGTTTTGCCCCTAGTTCCAGAGCTGCTTCTAGTCCAGCAATGCATGCCTCATACTCTGCCTCATTGTTCGAGACTTTGAACCGAAGTTTGAATGCTAGAGGGATACGGAATTGTCGGGTGCTATCAGCAACACCCCTATCCCATACCCGTATTGGTTTGACGCTTCGTCAAAGTACATCGTTCAAAACTCTTCTTCGACATGCAGAATGGCCTCGTCTGGGAACAGATACTCAACTACTTCATCCCCTTCCACTGGGTGATTGGCTAAGAACTCCGCTACCGCTCTCCCTTTTACTGACTTGCGTGTTATATACTTCAGATCGAATTCGGAAAGCAAAAGCAACCAACGGTGTAAGGCCCCTAAAATATGTATTTACTTTTAAGACCCTAATGATGAATTATTTTCTTAAAGCCCTCGTTTACTTGAATTAATTCGAATCTTGTCGATTAGCAATTACTATTTTTTTTAATTTTTATTTTATCAAAACAGAAATTCCCTAACCTAATTTAATTCTACCTAGGTAACATGTATTTAACTTCAAGCCCTCATTTCTTTTTTAAACTTGCCCCAAAATAGTACTTGTATCTTGTACCTTGGTATACCATCAATCTTGCAATATATATATATATATATATATGTGTGTGTGTATGTGTATAAACACCTTGAGGGATGTGCCTAGGACCAAAATTAATAAAAAATTTGCCCCATCACACTCCCCCAAGGCTAGCCCTCCTAGGGAAGGGAGAGAGAAGCCAATTTTCTTAGACCATGATTATGAGATTCTAGAGAAACACAACCTAGTGACCTACCTAGGATACAAAATCCAAGAATTAGTTTTATTACAACTAGATGTGGCCTTAACCAATGGAACAAGCCTCCTAAGCCCCTTCTATTCCTTTAGAATTCAATCAAACCCTAACCCTTCCATCCAATTCCAACTAAAGGGCTTTTATGTCCTTTTACCCCAAATTGCCTATATATATACCACACCCTCCCTAGCTTGCAAACACACACACAACACACTCACTCACACACACATTTTGGTTAGAGAGAGGGAGGAGAGCAAGGAAGAGAAGTCTAGAGGAGGAGAGGGAAGAAGAAGAGAGTTTCTTGTGCAAAGCTAGAGGTAAGCCACCAACACAACCTTCTCTTCATTTTCTTTTCTAATGCATGTTCTTTTTAAAGATTTTAAGTGATATTTCAGATCTGTTATTATCATGTCCTTATGTAAAAAAAATACCAAGATTTGAGTATTGTTTCCATCTCTCTTGTGTTTTACCCATTTTGGCACAAAACCGTCTTCTTTTGTACCAATCTCTCAACTTTTCAAGGGCACTCTTTCAAATAGATTTTCTAAGTTAAACATGTAATAGTTAGCATATTTTCTTCACAAAAGGAATGAAACTTTCCCCTGGTGGAACCCCCTTTTCATAAATCTTCTTAATTTGGGCATTCTACCTTAGAACCTGTTTTTGTAGCCAACTTTCGAAAGTTCCAGAAAAATGTACAAAAATATTCTGAACCTCCATTTTATGTCAAAACCTTCCTTTAGAAGTTAGCTTTCAACTAAAATTGGTTTCATCGAAAAACATTGAGCAATTTGCAAGAAAATCAAGTTTTCGTAACAGTCGGCAGATATGGGCAGATTCTGGGCTGAATCTAGACAGGGCTAGAATATTTTCTAAATAACTTAAAATCCGGAAAAGCAATCCCATTTCCAAAAAAATGTTCTAGAAACTAGATTGAATCCTCTACAAATCATAGGAAGGCCAAGCCTGATAAAGGATCTAAAATAGCTCTTTCATTTTAATCTTTATGCGATGCTAAATCTGGAAATTTTGTTAGGTATGGATGTTTTGTACCTTTGAGTTCATGAGATTGTTGTAGCTTATAATCATGTCTTGACCTGATAATATATGTGTTGTGGTTATGTTATTTACCTTTCTCGTCTTAAGAATGCATGCTTATATGGATATTAATGTTTTATATGTTGAACTAACCTTGTTTTAAAACACTTAATTCAACGGGAAACCTAATTGGGTGGGTATTGGGTTTTTCGAACATTTGAGTAATGAAAAGATGAGAATATGTGGTATATGGTATGTTGGGATGCGTTCCCTATTTAAAAGTTAAAGTCTTGCGCAAGTGGTTTTCGGAACCCTTGAACGGAGCGGTTGTATTCGGACCCTAGGTGGTTTGGTGTAAGGAGGGATTCGGGCAAGGCCCTATTTTTACCGTCTCTTTTGAGGCCTTGCGGTTGGCGCTACACGGTATATAACCGTTGGTAGGCATCCGAGGTTAGTTCTGCAACAAAGCAGCAAAAGAGGGGGCATACCGAATAATCCGCGTCCGATTCTTGTGGTTGGGAGGACGGAATCTCTTTGGGGGATTTCTAGTTTACTGACATCTAACTTAACTATTTATTTATTTATTGATTTATTTATTGGAATATCATGCTTTACTACTTGATGTTATATTTTGAGATTGTGTATTGGACTGGGAAAAAGGGGTAGGGTGTGTGCGTGTGTTTACTGGGCATTCAAAGCTCACGGCGTATCATACCAGGTGACGAAGAGGAACTCATGGCTGGAGATGTCGAACCTAAAACATTTGAAGACTTTTGGCTATCCTAGAATATTAGAAGTTTCTTTTTGATATTTTTGTAAGACTCGTGTGAGGTTTAAAACTTTCTTTTTGAGATGTAATGCAATGGAACAATCTTTTTGATCAAGTATATTGTGGTTATTATGTAAATATATTCGATGTACGAACCTTATCGTTGCTTATGAGACCTTGTGTCAATGCCTTGTAAGATCTGTCAAAAATGTAGTGCGCTGCCTAAGAAAGCTGGACTTAGAAGGGAGGCTATTTTGACTCCTCCGGCCATCTGGGATCTTACTTGGTTATTGACCATAGGACTCACTAGTGACTCTCCCTTGACTGCAACCTACGGTGTAGAATCGGGGCGTCACAAACGGGCTAGCCTACCCGTAAGTGCTGGTTTCTCGAAGAGATATTTGATGGGATCCAATCTTGAAACCAGTGTTACGGAGTGAGCTAACAGGTAGTGCCGCAGCTTCTGGTAGCCCATACCAAGGCCAACAAGCCTTCTCCAGCGGAGTGTCGCGGGTCTCCTAATCCAGCATCTTCTTGCTCAGGTAGTAGATAGCTCTCTCCACTTTGTCCTTAGACTCCTGTGCAAGCATGCAACCTATTGCAGTTTCAGTCACTAAAAGGTACAAAATCAACGGTTTTCCCGGCTCAAGCGGTGACAACACGGGTGGGTTTTGTAAATATTACTTGATCTGTTCAAAAGCAGCTTGGCATCAGCCGTCCCATTGAAATTTCTTTCCTTTCTTCAGGAGACCAAAGAGTGGTTCACAAGTCAAGGTTAATTTTGCAATAAACCGTCTTATGAATTGCACTTTACCCAGAAAGCCATGCACCTCCTTTTCAGTCCTTGGTGGTGGCATTTCTAAGATGGCCTTGATTTTGGAAGAGTCGACTTCGATACCTCTCTGTGTAATCAGAAACCCCAGCATTTTCCCTACTGTAACGCCGAATGTACACTTCTGAGGATTCAGCCGCAGCCTATACTCTCTGATCCGTTGAAAGAATTTTTGCAAGGCGGTGTAGTGGCCCCTCTCTTTCTTTGGACTTGACAATCATGTCGTCCACGTACACCTCAACCTCCTTGTGGATCATGTCGTGCAATATTGTGGTTGCAACCCGTTGATCCGTGGCTCCAGCATTCTTCAGCCCAAACGGCATTACCAATTAACAATAAGTCCCCCACGGGGTGGTAAAAGTAGTCTTCTTGCGGTCTTCGGGTGCCGTCACAATCTGATTGTAGCCTGAAAAGCCATCCATGAATGAAACCAATGTGTGCCCAGCAGTGAAGTCCACTAATTCGTCGATATGTGGCAGAGGAAAGTCGTCCTTCGGACTGGCTTTATTCAAATCCCTGAAATCCACACATACTTGAATCCTACCGTCCTTCTTTGGCACCAGAACTATGTTGGCCAACCAAGTTGGGTATTCAGATACCAGTAGGAACCCTGCGTCGATTTGCTTGGTGACCTCTTCTTTGATCTTGATAGCCCTGTCCGTGTGGATGCTTCTGAGCTTCTGTTTAACAGGTCGGGCCTCGGGGTCAAGAGGGATCCGGTGCTGTACAATCTCAGGATCGATTTCAGGCATGTCTTCGCAGGACCACGCGAAAACATCTTTAAAATCTTTTAATAAAGCGACTAAGTTCTCGTGTTCCTTCAAAGACAATGTGGACCCGATCTGGACGAGCTGCAGGTCCTTCTCAGTACCAACATTAATTTGGGTGATTTCATCAACCATTGGTTTTACAAACCTCTCCTGCTCCTGATCTAGCAAATATTTCAAAATCGGAGGAATTTCTTCCTCGTCGTTTTCATCGAAGTTTTGAAAGTCTAAATTAATGCAATAAATCAAGGGCACATAAAAATACTCAAAGGCCACAGCCATTCCATTCTCATTAATCACTTCCAAGTTGCATGATTCCTCTGTTACAACAGACTCAAAGGAAAAAGAAAAAGACGACCTAGACAGGACTGTGGCATCTGGGTTGTCACCCCCAAGAATACCGGACTCAGACTCAGATGAGCTGGAACCTGATTCCGACCCTACAGACTCAGTAGAATCAGATTCCGGCTCACTACCTGACCCGGTGCTGCTTGATAAGAATCCCTCCACGTACTGCCAGACGAGGGAGGGTGCGATGGACGCATCCAAAATGTTTGCAGATGGGCTTGCAGCCGCTTCATTCCCAATCATAGACACTGAGGGATCATCCCTCAAGCACTCATGTACAATCGGAGGATCTGAAAGTAGACTAGCCAGTGCTACCCCCATTTCAATCTCAGTGCTCTCGGAATCTACTTCCGTACACGGCTCAACCTCAGCTGATGGGTCTGTCTTCTCTTTGGCAACATCATCCCCAGATAACTGTAGGTCGAAGAAGATCTCAAAGCCTAGCAGGCGCCTCTTCTCAGCATTCAGCCATAGCTCTGGGAAGCCGTAGAATGGAAAGTCTTCCCCCTCCCGGACAAACCGTCCGTTCAAAGTGCCTTGGATAGGTTGATGCATCAACTCAAAATGCTTCCCGGTCTGCTTGGCCCTGGCTCTCCCAGCCATTTCTTTGCCTCTCCTCACCCAGTCCTCTTTGGTGGGTAGATAACCCAAGCCAAAGGTATACGGGTTGTGCGGCACTTCGGCCAATACTGCAATGCCCTTCCGGCCACTTTTTCCTAATCCCATCCCAGGGATGTGTTGGAGCATGTTCATGAGGTATACTGACTATGCACTGACATACAACCCCTTTTCAATAGCTAAAATGTTCTGAATGACCCGGGCCTCGGCTAGGGTGAATCCTGACAGGAACACATCCTCCGTGCCATGCTCGATTTCCAAAATCGGTGTAGACACCTCTGGCGGCTGATGGATTGACGAATACTCAAAAACTATGGCCACCCCCTTTCCATGGGGGTACTTCAACATCTGATGCAGGGTAGAAGAAATCGCCTTCACCTGGTGCAGCCACGATCGCCCTAGGAGTAGATTGAAAGTCGCAGGAACGTCCAAGATATAAAAGTCAATATCGTGTTACCGACCTTAGTCTGAATCTGCACAGTCCCCATCACTTCTCTACTAGTATTGTCGTATGCCCGAATCACCTGGGCAGTGGGTACAAAGTCCGCAGGCTTCAACTCGATTGCATATGTCGTCCTCGACGGACACACGTTAATAGCGGATCTTGTATCGACAAGAACCACCGATACCCATTTGTCTCTGCATTCCATAGAGATGTAGAGAGGTTTGTTGTGATTTGCCCCCTCAGGCGACAGTTCCTTGTCAGAAAAGGTCAACGTCGGGGAAGCTCCTCCCGGAAAAACCAATCCTACCAGTTGCTCAGGCGTAGTGTCTATTGAGAGTTTGGCCTTGTCCATTGCAGAAAGGACAGCTTGTCTATGAACTCTTGAAGCCATAAGCAGTCCCTAGATGGAGATGTCTGGCTGTATCTTCTTAAGCTGTTTTAGCACAGCCTCTTCTTCGAGTAGCTTTTCTTTCTGCTTGTCTGCCTCCCTGTCCTTTCCGAATGCTTCTGGTTGGTCTAAGTGCGGGGGTTTGAAATACCGTCCGCTTCTAGTCATATGGTCTACTTCACCAATATACCAGGTATCATCCGGCTGGTTATTCCCCCAGTCTTTGTCTGTGTGAGCAAGACATAGATCATCATCTTCCCACCACATGCCATCGGCAGCCGACAGACACCGGTCTGGCTTCATTACAACTATTCCTGTGCCCACAGCACCTTCTGTTCCTGTGCCCGCAGCATGCTCTGTTCCTGTGCACACAGCACGTTCTATCCCCTCAAGGACCTTGGCCTTTCTGGCCCTCTTAGAATCCTTGATCCTTTCTCGCTCAGACTTCTTCAGCTCAGCTTGCTGTTCAACATCTCCTATATTCAAATTACCCGGATCCCGATCTAAATTCTTAACACCGGCGCTCTCCGGCGATGCATCTAGTTTCCCGACCCTTCCGGCCAAAGTTGATGTCCCCGTCCCTGACGGACCCTGTTCTAGCTGAGGTTGTTCAACAACATCTGGCTGGTCGTCAAACCATCCAGTAAACTCCGCTGCCCCATCCAAATCAAACCAGTTGACTGTCACGTCTCCCGGATCTTACTCTTTGAAAAACTGAAGGTTAGCAATGTCCTCTTCTAGTTTTGCCAGGTCATCCAGCCCCTGATTAAGTCCATCCTCCCGCACTAAGCAAATCTCTGCCCCCACTGGCAATTCCACATTCGGCCTAGCCTGGTCTGCTGATATAAAGTAACCACTCGGGTTATACACGAAGCTTGCAGACCTCTCAGGCTCTATATTTGCATTCTCATCTCTCCACAGTCAACCCACTTCTATCTTCGATAGCTGCCACCACTGTTTCAGGTTGGGTTTGGGAGATGTCCAACACGCACAAGTCAGTGCTGTCAGGAATGAACACCTCTGGCTTGGGCAGGTGGGAAGGGGTGATATATATACTAGGGTCGTATGACACAACCCCAGTTTGGATCAAATTGATGCGTTTGGGAGGTGGAGCTTGGTTGTGTGGTGGGAGAGGGTTGGTTGTGACATTCGGCTTCTCTGGAGGCACGATCACCCTATTGTCAACGAGATCCTGAATCTCATGACGCAATCTATAGCACTGGTCGGTGTCATGACCATGCTGTTGGTGAAATGCGTAGTATTTAGCTGGGTTGTGGGAGGGGGGAAGTTTTTCTGACAATGGCCGCCGCTCTAGGGGCTTCAAGTGCCCTTTCCTGATCAAAACCCCCAAAGCCTTAGACAACGACATGTATAGTGGGGTAAAGGTTCTTTGGCCTCTGGGTGGAAACTTGGTTGTTTGTGAGCTACTTTCAGACGCACCAGTGAAAGGTGTAGCTGAAAGGGTTCTTGGGGTGGTGGTGGTAGTGACCATATTCACATCTGAAGCTCTGGCAGCTGCAGCACTACTTGTGCCTGCATTCGTACTGCGGTTGAATGCCCTCTTGGGCTGTTTTCTCTCATGATCAATGAGGCCCTGCTTCATAGCGTTCTCGATCTGCACCCATATCTCATATAAATCTGCAAAGGTGGGGAAGGGTAGAACGATCATCTTCTGCATAAGCTTAGGCTGGAGATTGCGCACAACCATTCAAATTTAATCTTTGTCAATAGGCCTGATGGTCATCATCGAGGCCTTGGCCTTCCACCGGGTCACAAAATCGGAGAAGCTCTCCTTCGGCTCTTGCCTAGTTGTCTCGAGATCACGAGTTGTGACCTCGATCTGAGTATTATAGGAGTATTGATGTCACGACCCGAACCCGCCCCCGTGGGTTAAGGACGTAACCGGCCATACATAATCACATCATGTTAAGGACCAATTAACATACTACGGACCAGGGGTGTCACAATTGAGCCACAAAGGCCTCAGCCATCTCATCCTAGTTCCTCTTAACAGAGTCTTCTAGTTTTGCATACCAAATAGCCATTACACTTGACAGGGTCCGGCCAAACAGAGAAAGTTTCTGCAATCTAGAGAGGCCCATCGGCCTTAGTATGTCCGAGAACAGCCGCAAATGCACCATAGGATCTCCAAACCCGTCGAAACAATCTATGTGCGGCATTTTAAATCAGTCCGGCAGCGTCATGGCCGAGTCGATGTATCCGTCCTCAATATTCGGAATGGACTTCACACCCTGGGATTTCTTGAGCAGCTTTTCAAGCTTGCTCACTTTTAACGCTGTGGGGTCCACCTCGAACTCAAAGGGGGAATCTAGTAGGTTGATAGGTGTTTTGGATAGTTGGGGTAGGATTGGAGGCGGAACCGGCCCCGTTGGAATGTTCGTATCATCCTGGACGAGTGCTGTCTCCCCGAGTATTGGAACTCTTGGTGGGGGAGGAGCTTGGTGTGAAGCAGATGCTCCAGTTTGCTACTACAGCCTGGCGATTACTTCTGCCTGTTGAGGCATGACCTCGGCCTGTTGTTTGGCGAATTTTGCTTGACGGGCAATGTCCTACTGCATGGTCCTCATACTTTCCTGGAGCTGACGCATCATCTCCTCTATACCTGCCATATTGCGCTGATCTATCTGCACAACCGGTATATCTATCCCTACAGTAGAAACTAAGACCTTAGCCTGACTGTCCACTGATGGGGTAAACCACTGATCTAGCGACCACTGCACCGATACACTGCGCCCTCTTAACCTCCATCTGGTAATCGGAGGTAAAGAAAGGAACACTGTTTGTCCGTCTATCAGATCCCTAGATCGATTAAGTCTACAATCTCTGACCCAGAGTGCTCGAGGGATATCTAACTGATCGGATGAAATGGTGTTAAACTACCTTGCAAAAAGATAAATAAAGCATAATAAGGAAATAATGAACAGAAAAACGGACAGCATAACAGCTTAAATAAAGACAACACACAGTTGGCAAACATAAGCTGAATGGACCGTTCTCAACCACTGATCACTGTTCCCAAATCACTGCCCCAAATCTGAATCTGATACCCGCAGATATAACTAATTCTCAAAGTACTGATGTTGATGCCCGCAGGCCTGATACCCAAACTTGCAGACTGATACGTGCATACCTGTAGAGGCCAACTCTAAAAGCACATAACAAGCAAGTAAGGGCCAAAACACCCCTATGTTGGGGTAGGGTTTCCCTGTCCTATTGTCAGGAGCTAGGGTTTCACTACGCACACAGCGGTTTTCAAACAACCTACAATCGGGTAAACAACCTGTCCTAGTTTGGAATAGTCACTATGGATTCCGATATGCACTAGGTCGAAAGGTCAAAAAGGGTGCCCCGGTAAAAACCGAGGTTTGTGTTCCTGTTGTGGAAGACCCCGCAATCGGTCAGCCTTACGGCACGCTTCTCAAAGCAAGCCTCTGGCAAACTGTTCAGGAATAGCATACGGCAAACACGGTAAATGCAATGCAAAGAAACACATAAGTGTAATCAAAATAAGATATCATGAGTTCGAGTCAAGTTCTCTAAATCCCCAGCAGAGTTGCCAGAAATTGTAGACGCGCCCCGAGGGCTTTATGTTGTGCTACAGTTCAGACTCAAATGTCACGGTTCTTAATCTGATCTCACAATGTGCGATGTGAGATTGATAAATCACCAAAAGAGTCCAAATACGGCAAATCGTTTTGGAAAACTGATTTTTAAGAAAGAAGTGTCAAACATGGACTGCTTTGCCAGATACAGAGTCGCCACCTAAATATTTTGGGGATGTAGGCACCCCATTTTTGACCGACCTTAAGACTCAAACGTCATCGATTGAGCACTTTGTGATTGCGCATGTTGTGCTCATTCTGAGGTTACGGAGTCTCGGCTGAGAGCCTTGCCTCCAGACTTCGGGACTCTTTTGTGCTTTGCCTCAGTTTACGAATTAGGTTCTGTTTTATCTTCTCGAAGGGAGGGAGAGGTCTCGTAGACCATCTCTCAGTAGTTGTAGGCTACTCTTCGTGGTTGTAGGCCACTTTTCCCGTTTAGAGACCAGTTTTCGATTTTTAGAGCTGTCGGTCGTGCACCTCGGTTCGGGACCACTTAACTTTCTCCGTTTGCTCTGGTTTTTGGCACACACCTTGTTTCCTCTCTCTAGAGGAACACTGTAGCCCGGGAGACCACCTTCGTGGTCGCACGCCACTTTCGATGCTTAACAGTCAGTTTTCGGGGCACCCAGCTGCGCGTTTTGGCCCCCGAACCCTCGTTTTGCATCCGTCTTGGTTCATTTTTGGCATGGACCCTATTTTCATTGTTTGGGAGGTGTTACAAAGGTGGGAGACCACCTTTTCTTCTTAGAGACCACTTTTCCCCGCCGGCCGATTTTTCTTGTCAGGTAGCTGGTCTCCTTAACTTTTGAGCCACAATTGCTAGTCTCCTACCACACCACTAGCTCTCATTGAGTGAGGAGACCACCCTAGGAGATGGCCGACCACCATTTACTCACTTGAACCTTTTGAACTGGTCGGCCTGCCTCCCTCAGTCTTGTCTCTGTGAGTTGTTGCCAGCTGTACCAGCTGGAAGGCACAGAATGGATCCTCCATACACATGTATGGAGGATCTTCAAGCTTGTTTTTAGCTTCTTTGAGAAGCTTTGGACCCCTTTGTCTATAAGAGAGGGCCTTCCTCTCCTTTAGAGAGGTTCAGATTTTGTTTGAAGGCATACAACATATCTCTCCTTATATCTCTTCATTTTAGGGTTCAAAAGGGTCTAGTTCTTGCCCCTTTACACACCATCTCCTAGCCTAACCCCTCCAACACCAACCTAAGCTTCTTGGAGGCCTTTTTCAGAGGTGGAGGAGCTACATTTTTTATCCAGAAGCTACTAGAGTTGCCGAGCTACAAGGGTAACACTTTATTCCCTCTTTTAGGCTTTATTTTGCTCCATCTTTTAGCCATACTTGCAAGCATTTTCGAGCTTTGGTGTAAACTGAAAAAATTCTTATTTTGAGGTCCTTAACATGTTTGTTTGAGATCATTTTTCTGTTGGGGGTCATCTACCCCCTTGCATGCTTCATTTTGCCTTATTTTGAGCCATGCATTAGGGCCTTTGCATTGACCTTTGTTTGGCCTTCTAGCCACTGAAATCCAGTGGATTTTTAGTGGCTAGCATGCTGTTTTGAGTGCCAAAATCAGAGAGGGGTGACCCTCTCTCCCCTTGTTTTGTTTCCTAGCATATTTGGCCTAACAAAGGAGCCCTTATTTGCATGCTTCCAAGACATGTTTCAGGCATTTTTTGGTGAGTTTTAGGACCTGCATAGGCTCTTTCCAGAGCTGGTTTTTCCATGTTGGGTGTCCATCTTGCATGTGTAGAATAACCCTCTTCATAGCCTATCAAAGAAGCATGTCATTCTTGCATGCATTGACCATGTTTCAATGAGTTTTTAGGCTTTATTTGGCATGTCATACCTCTTAATTTTGATGGTTTAGTGACCTCTTGAATTCTTCATATACTTGTAGTGTAAACCCTCTTCACTAGCTTGTATTGCATGATATTTTGGTCTTTGATTCTAGCACTTTTTGGCCATGCCTTAAACAGATTTTGTGCATGTTTTGGACTGCCCTAGCTCTGTTTTTATGCCTCATGGTCGAATGATGCCTGTTATGCATGGTTGTAGTGTAATACCATTGCCTAGCCTTGAGTTTTGAAGCCTATTGTATGCTTATACTGAGGTGTTTTCATATTTTAGGGCCATCGAGCATGACATTTCAGAGCCTATACTTGTGCCATATTCCCATGTTTTCCACTTTTAACTGTGTTTGAGAGTCGTGCTTAAATACCTCATTTATGGACCATTGCATGAGCTCTATTTGTATGCATTTTGAGCCACCATTTTAGACCGTTTTCCCACTATCTTGGACTTGCATAGGGACTGTTTGGGGCTGGTTGGGTCATTTGAGCATTGCTTTGTGTACCTCTAGTGTAATGCACTTCACTAGTTTCGGTATCCGGGCCATCTAGCATGCATTGTGTGAGGTGTTTACATGATTCAGGACCATCTTGCATGTCATTTTAGAGCTAGAAAATGTGTGATTGTATGCCATATTTCATCACTTGCCATGCTTTGGTAGAGTTGCATTTGGTGCCTTAGGTTTGGTCCCTTGCATTCGTACATATTTGCATGTGTTTTCGTTGCCCAATTTCATCATGTATGGCCACTGATTTGAGTGTGGCTGAGGCCCATTCATTTTAGTTTAAGTCCATCTTGCATTGTGTATGCCATATAGTCCATGTTGTTGCATGATTGACCATTGCATTGTGTATGCCTTGATCATTTCATTGTTAGTCTCCATGTGTACATTGCGTATGCCATATAGTTCATGTGCATTGAGTATGCCATTCGTTAATTTTTTATTTTAATTAATACATTAATCTAATTTTAGGTTTGGAGAAAATTGGGATAAAATTGTCTTTTTGTTGTATTAATTTTACTTTATTTTTTCAAAAAATCAAATCCCTTGCATGCTAGCATGATTAGGTTGCATTGCGTTTAGGGTTGCATGCTAGTCGTATTGTGTATGCCATGTATATTGCATTGTGTTTGGAATAGGGTTTAGTCCAAATACGGGAAACGAGGGACGTTTCGTACTCCAAGTGACGAAACGTGCCTCGATTCTCGGTCGCCGACACTCCGGATTACCCATGATGGAGTTTAGGCCTTGTTGTGTTTATATGTACATTCATTTTACATCGAGTCTTGCAATCCGACTCCTCGACCATCATGCATCGAGCTGCGTGATTGGTGGCACGAGGATCGAGGACTACACTCCCTAGAGCTTATGCAATGACGGGGAGAGTGGTCGTGTACACATATGTTGAAAATACTTTGCCATGCCCCTTTATTACTCTCTGTTGTAGCAAACCGAAAGCCAACAGCAAAAACTGGCCGGTAGTATCCCTACAGCATGGTGGAGTTTCAACCTTCTGGAGTTTTGTTCAGTATTCCGGGACCAGTTGTAAACAGAGACAAATCGGGACATCGCGATGGATTTTTCGGCAAGGCAACTCGAGCATACATGCATTCCTTGTCATTCAAGATCGAGCTGAGGCAGTCCATTTCATATGTTTTGCATGCTAGCTTATTTATTTTAGTTAATTTGTTAATTAATTAGGGTTGTGTAATAATTAACTGTAATTCGTTATTCATTCGGTTGTGTATTATTTATTCGGACCCTCCGAGGAGGGCAATGTTGTAATAAGTGTGCGTGTGTGTGATGTATGTCTACCAACCCCACGTCTTTCTCCCTTTTATTTACTAGCTTATGATGGTTAGTTTAGGGCACGTTTCAATTAACATACTTATGCTCGCATGTTTGCATCCATTTATCTGTCTCGCATGCACCAGGCTCAGCGCATCATACTAACTGCATTGTATTTCAATTCCGAGTTGAATACATGTATCAGTTGTTGTATTTCATATGCCATTTAGAATAGCCAAGCCTATCTTAGTTGCAGTTTTGCATGTGTTACATTAGGCATTTCAACATAGTTAGGATTCATGCATGATTTCTAATTAACTTCTTTCTTTGGCTTGGAGTACTCGGTAAGTATTTATGTTTTAGCATCCTTGCATGCGTGTGAGTGACTGCCATGATAGCATGCTTGCCATGAAACTATGTGCTTATGTGATATAACTGCCTGAATGCCTGTGGGTGAAGGTTGGGTTGCTTGAGTTGGAATAAGTCGTCAAAACCCGTGTTTTAGTCTACTTGCGAGTAGCAAACTTCATTCCATTTTCAAAACAAACGAATATGCGATGCTTTGTTCCAACTTAGATAATCCAGTCTATACTTGTATGCTGTGCGCATCACATAGTAATTCTAGGCTGATAAACCGGAATAAAAGCACATGTGTTTTCAAAAACTCGATATCATGCTTAGTAGTGGTCGATCTTCGATCGGGCGAGCGGGGATGCTCATGAAGTGACCTTCCCCAATCGTACACAAGTTCCCAAGCCGAGGCAACTTTGGTAATGACGGACACGTGGCCTTAGGCACGAGTCAGGGTTTCCTAAATTCCCCCAAAATAAAATATTTAGGTGGCGACTCTGTATCTGGCAAAGCAGTCCATGTTTGGCACTTCTTTCTAAAAATCAGTTTTTCAAAACGATTTGCCGGATTTGGACTCTTTGATGATTCATCGGTCTTGCATTGCACTTTGCGAGATTAGATACAGGACCGTGACATTGAGTCCGAACCGTAGTAAGCCCCAATGAACAAAATGGGATCTTTCCCGGGACGTTCGGGGACGTTTGCAGGAGAATTTAGAAAACCCTGACTCGTGCCTAAGGCCACGTGTCCGTCATCACCAAAGTTGCCTCGGCTCGGGAACTTGGGTACGAGAGTGGAAGGCCATGCAATGAGCACCCCCGCTCGCCCGATCAAAGATCGGCCTTTACTAACATGATATCTTGTGTTTTGAAAACACATGCGTTCTTATTCCAGTTATTAGCCTAGAATTACTATGTGATGCGCACAACACACAAGTATAGACTAGATCGCCCAAGTTGAAACAAATCATCTCATGTTTGTTTGTTTGAAAATGGTTTAAAGGTGCTACTCGCAAGTAGGCTAAGACGTGAATTTTGCCACCCTCGAGTGGGCTTAGAAAACATGATTTTGCCACAATCAAGTGGGCTTAAAACTCGCATTTCAATGAATTGTTCCAATTCAAGTAATCTAACCTTCACCCATAGGTATTCAGGCAGTTGAACACTTAACAAGTTAGCCTCATAGCAAGCATACTGTCATGTTAACACTCACACTCATGCAAGACGCTAAAGCATAAAAGTTTAACTAGTACTCTGAGCCAAAACAATAGCTAGTTAGTAATCAATGCATGATCCTAGCTATGTTAAGATGCCTAATGCAACACATGCAAAATGCAACTAGAAATAGGCTCGGCTATCTAAGATGGCATGTGAAATGCAACACTTGATACACGTATTCAACTCGAAATTGAAATACAATGCAGTTAGTATGATGCGCCAAGCCCGGTGCATGTAATACAGATGAATAGATGCAAACATGCGAGCATAGGTATGCTAATCAAAATATGACCTAGAACTAACCATCGTAAGTGGATAAGTAAAAGGGAGAAAGACGTGGGGTTGGAAGACATTCATACACTCACGCACACTTATTACAAAATTCGCCCTCTCGACGGAGGGTCCGAATAAATAATACAAATCAACTAATTAATTAACTACCCTAGCTAATTAATTATTACATAACTCTTAACTAATTAAACAAATTAATTAAGCTATGAAGAATAGGAAAACAGCCTCGGGAAGAGGGACGAATGCATGCTCGGTCGGCTTCGCTCGGAAATCCATTGCTATGCCTCATGTTGCCTCTGTTTGCACTGTTCTGCACCTTTGAGAACTGTGAAAATATCTGTGATGCTCTTGAACCACTTCATAGATATGCTGAGAAGCCATCGGCCAAGGGAAAATGATCATCGACCAATTGTGAGTCCATCGGCCAGAAATTTTTAGCCGATCGGCACTAAAGATAGTCGATCGGCCATCTCTTCCTGTAGGATACTCCTTTTGCTGCAGCAGAGGACAAACATAGGCATGGCAATACATTTGCAAGACAATGTCTGCACCAACACCCTCCCTATCATGTCATGAGCTCAAGGGAGTGTAGTGCTCGACCCTCAGGCCATCAATCATGCATGTTGATGCATGATGGCCAAAGAAGCCAAGTGTGCGATTCAATATGGAATGAATGCACAAAAACACATGAATGCCTAGAACTCTATCATGTTGGATCAAGAGTGTCGGTGACCGAGGATTAAGGCATGTTTCATCACTTCAAGTACGAACGTCCCCCGATCCTCGTGTTTGGTTCGACACCCCAAACCAAACACAATGCAATGCAAATATGCCAAGTACAATGCAACATGGGGACATTTATACAATGCAACAAGACTAATGGCATGCAAACAAACTCAATGCAATATGAGTATGCAAGCAAACATGCAAACAACCCAAGCATGCAACAAGTATGCATTAATGTCATGCAATACAACTAATATGCAATAGACATGCGCCCTAAATATGCAAACATGTAATAAGCTAAGCATGCACAATGCAATGCAATCTAAGCATGCAAACATACAATGCAATAAGCACGCAACAACATGCAAACCACATACCCAATGGACTTATACCGAAGATGGACAGACCTCAGCCATGCCCAAAATCAGTGGCCATAAGTGCTAAGATGATGGTAAGAAGAGCATGAAAATGCAAGACAATCATGCATACCAATTGGCCCAAGCGTTAAGGCATAAAGAGGACAACTCTTAAGCGCACTTAAAAAGTAGCAAACATGGATATATGACAGCACCATAAGCTCTGTAATGATGTTAGGAATGATGCCAAATCACACATATAACACAAACAAAGCATGCAAGAAGGCTCAATACTTGAAGCTAGCCAAAAGACTCAAACCATGACCATGTAAGGCAAGTCCCAAAGGGCCAAAGGGACCCAAAACAGTCCCAAGATAGGTCAAGATGAGACCAAAACCAAGCTTAAACCTAGCCAACACAAGCTAGAATACAACTCCAAAAGGCATGAGGCAAACAAGGCTACAATGGGGTGTTACACTACACCTAACAATACCAAACAAGGCATGATTTAAACAATGGAAAACAGAGTTATGGAATATCAAAATAAGCCCAAAAACCCACTTAGATGGCATCCCACAGACCTAAGCATGGAGACATACACAATGGTCCATTCATGAGGCATAAAACATCAACTCTTCAAAGCTTTGAAAGGATGGAAAATGTAAGTATATGAGCATGAAACATGGACTGAAATAACATATTAGATGATGCCAAATCATGAAAAAAAGGTCTAAGTAGTGCATGCTAATGACTTGGACATTCAAAGCTAGTAAGCGAGGATGTATGGTAGCTATACAAAGCAATGCATATATGATCAAAACAACACCAAACAGAGCTTTAGCATGCTGAAATATGACCTAAAGTTTCTTTGAGTTGAGCCAAAATATGCAAGTATGATGGTCCAAATGTTAGATGCAAACAGGTGCAATAGAGGGGATTACAAGGCAAGTATATGGTGCATGCAAGAAGCCATTAAACCAACCTAGAACAGAGGTATATCATGACCAAATGACCCCAAATACTTGCTTAAATGAAGCCAAAACATGCTAAGCAAACATGCTACCATTATGAGCCAATAACACAAGCATATGAGGCACAAGGAGAGAGGGGTGTCCCTCTCCTATACAAGACTCTAAAACTGCCTTTTCACCACTGAAAATCCTTTGGATTTCAATGATAGAAAGGTCATGCAAAGGCAAGAACAAAGGCCAAAAGAGGTGGCTCAAAACAAGGCCAAACAAGGCCTAACAGGAGGTAGACAACCCCCAACCAAAAAGTAACCTTAAACAATCATCTTAAGCACACAAAAATAGAAATTTTTTCAATTTATAGTTAAGCTTAAAACAATATGCAAATAGGTCTAAAGACTTAAGCCAAAATGGGGAAACAAAAGGTAGTTTGCTCACCCTTGAAGAACACCTTCAAGAACACAACTCCAGTAACTTCCTTGGATCACAACCAGCCCAAGAACTCTAAAACCAAGTTCCTAATGCCTAGAAACCAAAGGATGGTGTTCTCCTAGGTGCTCTAGTGCAAGAGTATGAACAAAATACACTTTTAAGGCACCAACACACACACAAATATATATATATATATATAGAGAGAGAGAGAGATAGAGAGAGAGGGATATATCAACTCTATATCTAATTTTCAAAACCTCTGGAAAGGGAGGGGAGGCTCCCTTCTTATAGAAATCCAATTCTTAAGCTTGTTGAACAAGCTTGAGTCTTGGGGCAAATCCCTCCATACACGTGTATGGATGATCAGAATTGTGCATACCAGCTATCACAGCTGGCACAAAATATCTGCAAAAAGCAGATGGAAAGGGCTCGGCCAGAAAATATGGCCGATCGACCAAAAAA
>NW_021026168.1:453311-467776 GCF_004153795.1 Camellia sinensis
ATAAAGTTCAAAATCAACCCAAAAAGATCAAGTCAAAATCCCCAAAAGTAGGGCAAAAAACCGGACTGAAATCTGGAAAAAAAAATCTACAGGGGTCGACCCTTGCAACACAAGGGGTCAACCCTATGAAGAAACTTATGTTTGACAGCATGTAGGGGGTCGACCCTTAGACAGGAGGGGGTCGACCCTATTTTCCAACAACTAACACACAGACATAAGAGAGTCGACCCTCCCCAGACTGGTGGTCTACCCTATTTTTCAGCAACACTTCCAGAAACTTCACCAACAAGAAAGGGTCAACCCTTAAAAAGGCTGGTGTCGACCCTAGATAGAATTTTCTAAGTCTCCAAGAACTTTTGACAAAAACAAGTGCGAACAAACCAAACCCAACAGTTTAAATAAGATTATACTTCTCCAAAACCAACCCATAACAACACCAAAGATTTCCAAAAAAAAAAAAAAGGGATTCGAATACACTTTCCCATAAGCTTTGAAGGATACAGGTGCTACAACAAAATTTCTAAAAAGAGTGAGAGATTAGCTGCTAGAATTTGAGGACTTCGGATTCATGAATTTGCTAAAGATTATGCTCTTTTAAATTGTTTGAGGTACACGGTAGCAATCACACAAGTTCTAGTTGAACCCATTAGGCTATCACGTGATTTCAATAATTACATTGAAGTTTTAATTTAGAGGGAGTGTCCTAATAGTTTTGCATTTGTTTTGTGTTTGGAAATGAATATTGCAAAATTTGATGAGTGCATTTCTTTTTCTAAATCTTTAATATATATTGATTAAAAAGAAAAGGATATATAATGATAGCTTAGAAAATCATGCTCTGTATATTAATTATTTAGTGATAAATTAAAGCTCTTTCACTTAATTCTTAAAATTTTTAAATGCTATATTTTAGATTAAGAATTTTAAAAGAGATTTGTGGAGGAAAAAGAAAGGTCACAAAAAAAGTGAATGAAATTAAAATTATTAGTCACTCCCCCAAAAAAAGTTTTTATTATTATTTTCACTTTTTTCTTGCCCTTTTTTCTTTCATACACAAATTTTCTCTCAAATCATTAAAATCCAAACACAATCTAATTTCGGTATTATGGTTTGGTGTTAAATTAGCCAAAAAAGAAAAAATAGTCTTAAAAATTACTAGGACAAAATGTTACATTCAAATCATAATCATTTCACTTTTAATTTCACAAAAGTCTAAAAATTAAAAAAAAAAAATCCAACTGCATTTTTTAACCCGAATTAAAATAGATAAAAAGTCAACTCAAAAAGCTAATTGCCAAATGACATTTTATCTAGGCTAATAACATATCAATTAGGGGTGCTCAATGGATATTTCCATCTGCCCAAACTGACCAAATTGAACTGATCCACCGCATTTTGGATGAGATGCGTAATAACGAGCAGACGGTTGTAGATCAATTTTTTCCAATCCACCTAGTTTTAACAGATGGCGGATTTGAGGTTCCATTAACTGCAACCAACCACCAAATCGTGAGCACTCCTAGTAATTTGTAAGACTTTGAGTTTCAATTATATTAGATATTTTGTTTGTGTTTTCAATTGAAAAAAAAAGTATAGATATTTTGTTGTTTTTCAATTTAGAAATCCTTTTATCAAATGGCAAGTGTTGATATTTGGTGTTTTTGTGTAAAAAATATAAGGCTTAATTTTGTGCAAAAAATCAAATTAAATAGTTTTTGAATAAAAAAAAAAGTAATGAAATAGTTTTGATAATGTATGGTTTTCTTATATGTATTTATTATTGGTATTTGATAATTTACTTGATAATCTTTTGGTTATCTTGAGTTGGATTGTTATCCAAAAAAATTGTTGACAAGTTGTTTATATTATGTTTAAAATTTATAAAAGTTTAAACCACAAACGATTTGCATCTATCTGCCAATCCGCCAATTTGTTTAATCTGCATCCGTCAATCCGGCGAACAGATGCAGATTGATTTTTTCCAATTCGACAATTCGGCGAACAGATGGTGAATTAGAGATTCTCTGCTGTAACCGAACTGCGAGCACCCCTAATATCAATTATGGTAGAATCTAGGTTATCTATTTTTTTTAGTTAATGAGTAAACTCTCTAATTTGTCATCCACCGACTTTAAAATCAACTGCCTAATCTCGATTTATTCGGAGTAAGATGATGGGCAAACCTTAATTGTGTCACTAATTTCACAACGCAACACCATTTAAGTCATGGGGTGTGTAGACACCCCATTTTGATCGTCCTCAAGACTTGGACGTCATCGTTTGAACACTCAATGATCATCCATGTTCGTGTTCATTTTGAGTTCCCAAAGGTGTCGGCTGCGTGCCTTGCATTTGGATCTCGCAACTTGTCTGTTTTGTGCTTGATTGTGGACCAAGGATTTTGTGGTTTTGCTTCTGAGGGAAGAGGGTGGCTTGTTTGCCATCCCTTGAACCCATCGGCTAAGGCTTGAAGCCATCGGCCTTGTTTTCTTTTGGCTGATCGGCACCCATGTATGGAGTATAGCCAAAATAAGCTAGCATGATTGGCCAAAACATCAAGCATGTTAGACTAGTAAGCGTGGATTACACTACAAGTGTATAAAGCATGCAAGAGGTGAGTCCACTAATCAAAATTAGAGTTATAAAATGTCCTAAAAGTCACAAAAACATGCTTAAAAAGAGCTAACACAAGCCACAAAAGCATGATACTTTGTAAGGCTAACAAGGCTAGTAAAGAGGATTTACACTACAAGTGCAATAAGCATGCAAGAGGTGACCAAGACAGCCAAAAATAGAGTTATGGAAGGTCTGATAAGTCACAAAAATGAGCCTAAACAAAGCCATAAAGAAGTAAAAACACATGCTCATTTGGTTGGCCATCAACACTAGCAAGCAAGACAAGAGGAGAGGAGACCACCCTCTCCTACTTGGGCCCTCAAAATAGGGTTTTTACCACTGAAAATCCTCTGGATTTTAGTGGTTCTAAGGCCCAAAAGAAGTTGTTTTGAAAGGCCTTAGAAGATGGCTCAAAAGCTATATAAGTCAAGGAGCAAAATGGAGGAAACACCTCCTAGCCAAACAAGGCACAAACCAAGACTTTTAGGACTGAAAAACAGAGGAAAAATAGAGGTTTTTGTAGTTCAACACCACCCCAAAAAATAGCCCCAAAGTAGTTGAAAACTATGGCAAAGCTAGTATGCAAAACAAGCTAAAAGGGGTGAGTGATTACCTTTGGAGCACAACAGCAAAATGGCCTCTTTCTTGGCTCAAATGACCTTCTATCAGCCCAAAAATAAGCTCCAATGGACCTCTGCCCATAGATATGCAACCTTAATGAAGGATGCCTAGGCAAACTAGAAGTATTTCTCTACTTCTATGCACTTCTATGCACAAAAGGGTAAAAGAGAGAGAAAACTAGAGAGAGAGGCAGAGATTTAGCTCTGAAAATTGTAGAGAGAGAGAATTTTTTAGTGAGATAAGCTCTCAAACTTGTTCAAGAAGTTCTAACCCTCCAAAAATATGAGATATAGGTTCATATATAGCAATTCAAGAGCTTTTGGTCGAAAATATCTAAGTTGGGACAACTGGAGCTTGCTGGAAATAGCTGGAGGAGAAAATATCTTCAAAAAATCTAAGATTGGGTCACTCTTGGCCGATTGGCCATCTTTGGTGCTGATCTACTAGTGATGGCCAATCTGCTACTTTTTTGGCCGATCGGCATATTTGTAGTCGATAGGAAATTCTGCTCTGCAGGTCCAACTTCAAATGGGTGTAACTCCTTCATATGAACTCTTTTTTAGGTCATTATTGTCCAAATTGAAGCCCCAGAATTAAGCTTTCCAACGGTGGCAGCCTTGCATCAAAATTCCAACCTTTCAAAAAGTTATGCCTGTTTTGGTGAAGCCGCTTAGTTTCAATCCTACCCGGATTGATGCCCAACTTCAACCAATCATATCTCCCCCATCCGGACTCGGATTTAGGAGATTCTTCAGTGTAAAATGAAGCCCCGGAAGTCTTATTTCCAATGGTGGTGGCCTCATAGCTTAAATCCAAGTGTATAGACAGATACACCTGATTAGCGAGGACCGTTCGACTCTCTCTTAGCGATTCATACCCACCTTCTTCTTTAACTTGGTTTCTTCTCTCCCCTCTTATTTTCTTCAACTCCAAACCCCCGAACAAGGTGTTTTGAAAGATTTTTCAAAGATTTCAACTCTCTTCCATTCATTTCCACTTTGTCCTTGCTCGGTGTGGACACCCCATTTTTGACTGACCTTAAGACTCAGACGTCACCGATTGAGCGCTTGGTGATGTTGCATGTCGTGCTCGTTCAGAGGTTTTAGAGTCTCAGCTACGAGCCTTGCCTCCGAACTTTCGGACTCCTTCATGCTTTGCCTCGGTTTACGAACCAGGCTCTATTTTCTTTGTTTTCTCTTCCCAAAGGGAGGGAGAGGTCTCGTAGATCATCTCTCAGTGGCCGTAGGCTACGTTTCGTGGTCGTAGGCCATTTTGCCCGTTTGGAGTCCGGTTTTCGGTTTTTCGGAGCCGTTGGCCGTGTGCCTCGGTTCGGGACCGGTTAACCACCTCCGTTTGCTCTGGTTTTTGGCATGCATCTTATTTTCTCCCTTTTGAGGGACACTGTGGCCCGAGAGACCAACTTCGTGGTTGAACACCACTTCCGGTGCCTAACAGTAAGTTTTCGGGGCCTCGGGCTGCGCGTTTCGGCCCCCGAACCTTCATTTTGCATTGGTTTAGGTTCATTTTTGGCAGGGACCTCTGTTTCATTGTTAAGAAGGTCCTAAAAGGATGAGAGGCCAGTAATTGTTCTGACAACCAGTTTTATTCCTCCATCGCCCTCCGTCGCCCGTTTTTTCTCACTTGGAAGCCAATGTTGACCACCCTAAGGCCACTTTTTCCAGCCCTAAACCACATATTTGTGTTGTACACACTTGGGAGGCCACCAATATCACATGGCCGGCCAATAATTGTGTTTGCCCCTTTTGAACCCCTCCAAAAAGTGGGCTTTTCTCCCTCCTGGTTTACTTTCTCCAGTTTTTGACCACATGGTTGTGTTGTGCACACATGGGAGGCCACCAATCTGGGGTGGCCGGCCACTAATACTGCTTGACCCTTTTGACCCTCGGCCGACCGGCCATGGGGAAGGCCGACCGGCCACCTAAACCCTAGCAAACCAGCCGGCCTTGATCCTCTCTCCAGGTACATTACAGATATGTATTTTGTTTCCCCCCAGATTGTGTATCCGGGGGGCCTGCACTTTTGGGGGGAAACTTGAATCCATTTCCCCCCCTTTTTTCCCACACTTTTGCCTATATATCAGGCCCTCCAGCTCCCATTTGAAGGGTTACAAAATTTGCTCTAAGCCTCCTATATTGTATCTCTCTCTCCCTACACTCCAACCCTCAAAATCTTCCAAACCCTACACCATTTCTACACCACCACATAGCACCACACCACCACCATCATTTCCAACACTTGGAGCTGGTTTTCTAGAGGCAAGGAGCACCTTTTCTCAAGCCAAGAGGCTGTTGAAGTTTGGTCTACAAGGGTGACCCACACTTTCCCTCTTTGTGAGATTCTTTTGCATGCATTCTAAGCCATACTTGCTTGCATATTTGGGCTCTGACCCTAAATGAAAATAGCATTTTTTTTTAGCTCATTTTCATGTTTGTTTAAGGGCCTCTCCCTGTTTGAGCTTTCCTTTTTACACTTGCTTCTTTACCTCTCTTGTATGCCTCTTTCTTGCATAGTTTTTTAGGCTCATTTGTAAACTGTTTTGAGCTTGGTTATAAACTATAAAGTGGCTTATTTTTAGCCCTTATTCAACAATTTTGAAGGGCTCTTAACTGTTTGAGGCTTCCTTTTGTCACTTGCCTCTTTATCCCTCTTTTGGCCTTATTTTTGCATGTTTTGTTAGCCCCTTGTGCTTGTATTTTTGGGCTCTGGTCCGAACTGTAAATAGCCTTATTTTGACCTCCTCTTCATGTTTGATCCAGGGTCTTTTGCTGTTTGAAGCTCCCTTTTTGCTCTTTGTGTTTAAACCTCTTTTTGGGCCTTATTTTGCATAGTATTTTAAGCTTGCATGTGCACTGTTTTGGGTTTGATCATAAACTGTAAAATACCAGGTTTTGGGCCCCTCTTAAACTTTGTTGAAGGGCCCTCCTATGTTTGAGGCCAGAAACCATCACTTGCTTCTTTGTCTCCTTTTTGGCCCATTTCTTGCACAATGTTTTAGGCCTGTTTGTGTTTAGATCTGTGGCCTGTTGTAAACTGTAAAGTACCATGTTTTGAACCCTTCTTCAACTTTTTTTAAGGGCTCTTGGCCATTTAGGGCCAGCAGCTACTACTTGCTTCATTATCTCTCTTTTGGGGCCATTTTTGCATGTTAACTTAGCCTTATTTGTGTTCACCTTTTAGCCTTGCTTAAAACTGTAAATATGCTTTTTTTGGAACTGTCTTGATTCTGTCTTCACACTTCATGTTCGAATAATGCATGCTTTGCATAGCCATAGGTCATTCCATGTACCTAATTTCATGTTTCGGGTCTCATTTGCATGCTAGTATGCCATATTCCATGCCTTGCCATGTCTTGTTAGAGTGGCATTTGTTCCTTAGGATCGGTCCTCGGTTTGTGTGCATGTGTGCATGCATTTCGAGTGTCTCATTTTTCATCTCATGGCCTCCTATGTGAGTGTGGCTGAGATCCACTCATGTTGGTGTAAGTCCCTTGTGCATTGTGTATGCCATTTCATTTCATAGCATTGTGTATGCTAGGTTGTATGTTAGCGCATTGTGTATGCCATGTTACCTCGTGCATCGTGTATGCTATTTCATAGCATTGTGCACACTAGGTTGTATATTAGTTGCATTCATGCACATCATGCATATTGCATTGTGTTTGGGATAGGGGTTAGCCCAAGCACGGGAAACGAGGGACGTTTCGTACTTCGAATGACGGAACGTGTCCCAATTCCTAGTCACCGACACTCCGGATTATCCATGATGGAGTTTAGGTCTTGTTGTGTTTATATGTGCATTCATTTCATATTGAGTCGTGCAATTCGACTCCTCGACCATCATGCATCGATATGCATGATTGGTGGCACAAGGATCGAGGACTACACTCTCCGAAGGGTAGTCATGCATACATATGTGAAAATACTTTGCCATGCGCCCTTTCTTGCTCTCTGTTACAGCAAATCAAGAGTCAGCAGCCTTCCGGAGCTTGGCACGCATCCCAAGAACAATTGCAAACAGAGGCAAACCGGGGCATCGCAATGGATTTCCGCGCAAGGCAACCCGTGCATGCATCATTCATGATCCGGATCTGAGTTGAGGCAATCCCTGGCTTGCATGCCAATTTATTGTTTTCCTAGTTAAATTTGTTAATTAATTATGGTTTTGTACTTATTCGGACTGTATATTATTCATTCGGACCCTCTGCGCAAGGGCAATGTTGTAATAAGTGTGCATGCGTGTGATGTATGTCTTCCAACCCCGCGTCTTTCTCCCTTTTATTTACCTGCTTATGATGGTTAGATTAGGGCATGTTTCAATTAGCATACAGTATGATAGTATGTTTGCATTCATTCATCTGTTTTGCATGCACCGGGCTCGGCGCATCATACTAACTCCATTGTATTTTCAATTCCAAGTTGAATACATGTTAGCTGTAGCATTTCATATGCCATGTTTAGAATAGCCGAGCCTATATTAGTTGTATTTTTGCATGTGTTGCATTAGGCATTTCTGTATAGTTAGGGTCATGCATGGATTTCTAACATAGTTTCTGTTTTGGCTTGCAGTACTCGGTAAGTTTTTATGCTTTAGCATCCTTGCATGCGTGTGAGTGATTGCCATGAATAGCATGCTTACCATGAGGCTATATGCTTATGTGATATAACTGCTTGAATGCCTGTGGGTGAAGGTTGGGTTATTTGGATTGGAACAATTCATCAAATGTGTGTTTTAAGCCCACTAGATAGTGGCAAAATCATGTTTTCTAAGCCCACCCGAGGGTGGCAAATCCACGTCTTAGCCTACTTGCGGGTAGCACCATCAAACCATTTTCAAAATAAACAAACATGAATGTTTTGTTCCAATTCAGGCGATCCAGTCTATACTTGTATGCTGTGCGCATCACATAGTAAATCTAGGCTAAGGTTAACCGATATAAGAACACATAATGTTTTTAAAAATCGATATCATGGTTAGTAGAGGCCGATCTTTGATTGGGCGAGCAGGGGTGCTCACGAAGTGACCTTCCCCAATCGTACTCAAGTTCCCGAGCCGAGGCAACTTTGGTGATGACGGACACGTGGCCTTAGGCAAACGAGTCAGGGTTTCCTAAGTTTACCCAAACAAAAACATTTAGGTGGCGACTCTGTATCTGGCAAAGCAGTCCATGTTTGGCACCTATTCTAAAAAAATCTGTTTTCTCAAAAATGATTTGCCGGATTGTGGACTCTTTGGTTCAGATTAGAACCGTGACAATTTGAGAGTCCGAACCTGTAGTGAGCCCAATATCAGACGGAACGGGGGGGAACTCGTTCCTCCCCGGAGCGTTCGAGGGACGTCTACAGTTTCTGGCGACTCTGCTGGGGATTTAGAGAACTTGACTCGAACTCTTGATATCTGTTTTTGACTACACTTGTGTGTCTCTTTGCATTTGCATTTGCATTGGTGCGCCTAGGACACCGTGTTTGCCATCTGCTATTCCTGAACGGTTTGCCGGAGGCTTGTCTTGTCAAGGCATGACCATAAGGCTGACCGGCTGTGGGCTCTGCCAGTATGGAAGCACAAACCCCGATTTTACCGGGGCACCCTTTTTGACCATTCGACCTAGTGCATATTCGGAATCCATAGTGACCATTCCAAACTAGGACAGGCTGCTTGCCCGTTTATAGGTTGTTTGAAACCGCTGAGTGCGTAGTGAAACCCTAGCTCCTGACAAAATAGGACAGGGAAACCCTACCCCAGCATAGGGGTGTTTTGGCCCTCAATTATCTGTTATGTGCTGTCAAAGTGTGTCTCTACAGGGGTTCCATGTATAAGTTTACAAATTTTGGGCATCAAGCCTGCGGGCATCAGTCAGTGTTTGAGAATCAGTTATCTGCGGGTATCAGAGATTCAGTTTTCGAGGACAGCGATTCAGGGATAATGATCAGTGTTCGAGGACAGTATGTATTCAGCTTATCGACCATGTGTTGTTATGCCCAGCTGTGTGTTGTTTATTTATTTCCTTATTGCTTTATTTATCTTTTTACTAGGGGCAGTTTTAGCACAATTGCTTCCGACCCAGTAGATATTCCCCAAGAACTTTGGACAAGAGATTGCCGGCTCAATCGATCCGAGGATCTGGTTGACGGACAGCCAGTGTTTCATTCTATACCCCCAGTTGTCAGAAGAAGGCTAAGAAGACGCAGTGTGTCAGAGCAGAGGTTACCAGAATAGTGGTCTACCCTAGCAGTGAATAGCTGGGTTGAGGTGTCAGTTTCTGCCATAGAGATACACATACCAGTCAGTCAGCAAGATCAGCAAAATACTGCCAGGATGGAAGAAATGATGCGCCAGCTCCAAGAGAGCATGAAACAAATGCAGGAGAATGCTGCCCGCCAAGCAGAGTTCTCTAAACAGCAGGCCACAATCATGGCTCAGCAGGCCGAGCTAATCACTAGACTGTAACAGCAAAATGCAGCATCTGCCTCACATCAAGTTCCTCCTCCACTAGGGGTCCCATTACCCGAGCAGGCACCTATTGTCCAGAATACCCTACCAAACACCCAGAACACCTTACCCAATGTCCAGAACATCCAAGAGGACACAGACCTTCCAACGGGGCCAGCTCCGCCTCCGCTTCCGCCTCAACGTCCAAGACCCATACACCCAACCACCCGGACTCTCCCTTCGAGTTCGAAATAGACCATACAGCTCTGAAACTGAACAAGCTCGAGAAGCTTTTCAAGAAATCACAAGGAGTAAAGGCTATTCCGAATATCGAGGATGGATATACCGATGTGGCCGTAACGTTGCCAGATAGATTCAAGATTCCGCAGATTGATCGTTTCGACGGATCCGGGGATTCCATGGTCCACCTCCGGTTATTCTCAGATATACTGCGGCCAATGGGCCTAACCCGACCACAAAAGCTTTCGCTGTTCGGCCGAACCCTGTCGGGTGTGGCCGCTATCTAGTACGCGAAGTTGGAAGATGAGGTAAAAAGAAGTTAGGATGAAATGGCTGAGGCCTTTGTCGCACAGTACTTGTACAATACCCAGATCGAGATTACAACTCGTGATCTCGAAACAACAAGGCAGGAGCCTAAAGAGACTTTCTCAGATTTCGTAACTCGGTGGAGGGCGAAGGCATCGATGATGACTTTGAGGCCCACTGATAAGGACCAAATCAGGATGATTGTGCGCAACCTCCAACCAAAATTGATGCAGAAGATGACTGTACTCCCCTTCCCCACCTTTTCGGATCTACATGAGATGGGGGTGCAAATCGAGGATGCAATGAAGCAAGGTCTGATTGACCAGGACAGGGAGCAACCCCGGAGAACATTTAACCGCAACAATAACGCAGGCCCGAGTGGCGCTGCAACCGTAAGAGCTTCGGAGGTCAGCATGGTCGCCACCATTCCCCCTCCCCTTCCAAGGCTCATGGCAGCCACACCCTTCTCCGGTGCATCCGAAAGTAATACCCAAACCACTAAATACCAGCCCAGAGGCCAAAGAACCTTCACCCCACTGTACATGCCTTTGTCTAAGGCTTTGGGGGTCTTAATCAGAAAGGGGCATCTAAAACCCCTAGAGCCGAGGCCATTACCAAATCCACTTCCACCCTCTCACAACCCAGCCAAGTACTGTGCATATCACCAGCAGCACGGTCATGATACTGACTAATGTTTCAGGCTGCGTCACGAGATTCAAGACCTCGTTGACAAAAATGTGATTCTACCTCTAGAGAAACCTAACATCACAACCAATCCACTCCCTACACACAACCAAGCTCCACCTCCCAAAAGAGTCAATCTTATCCAGACTGGGGTCGTGTCTTACGATCCTAGCATCTATATTACTCCTACCCATCTACCTAAGCCGGAGGTGCTCCTTCCTGACTGCACTGACTTCTTGTGCATATTGGACATCTCTACAACCCAACCTGAGCCAGTGGTGACGACTATGGAAGACAGCGCAACAGAGGTTGCAGAGGAGGATGGAATGGTTGAGACAGGGTTTGAGCAGTCTAGAAACTTTGCTGGGGAAACCTACGACCCAAGTGAGTACATCCTGTCAGTGGGCTAATCTGAGCTAAGTATAGGGCTGCCAGAAAAAACAGAACTATGTGTGATTCATGGGGATAGATTTGAACACGGAACGGACAATCTGACGGTTGTAGAAAAGGGCCTTGCCAACCTCCAGTTCTTCAGTGACTAAGAATCAGGGGATGCGGCAGTCAACTGGTTTGAATATGAGGAGTTATCAGAAGTTACCGGATGGTTAGATGATCAACCGGACATTGTAGAATTTCAACCAGAACAAGGCCAAGCAGGGGCGAGAGTACCAGTGATGGCCGGAAGGGCCGAAAGTCAGAGTGCATTGCCGGAGAGCGCTGGTACAAAGAATTTTGCTCAGGACAGAAGCATTGTGAATGCAGGAAAAGTTGAACAACAAACTGCACTGACACAGGTAGAACAACAGGGTTCTGAGAGAACCGGGAAAGCCAAAATCCATGAGGGGATCGAAAGTGCTGTGGGCACAAGAACAGAGGATGCTGTAAGCATGCAGGTTGAAAGTGCTGTGAGTACAAACATGCCCGAGCCACACAAGTGCCTTTTGAATGCCAACGGAATGTGGTGGGAAGACGATGACTTATGTCTTGCCCACACAGACGAAGACTGGGGAAGCAATCAACCAGACGACACCAGGTACCTCGATGATGTTGATCACATGACAAGAAGCGGGCGGTACTTCAAGCCCCCGCACCTAGACCAACCCGAGGCATCTGGGAAGGATAAAGAAGCCGAAAGACAGAAAGAGAAGCAGATCGAAGAGGAAGCTGTACTGAAACAGTTGAAGAAGATACAAGCAGACATCTCCATTTGGGGACTTCTTATGGTGTCGCGAGTACACAGACAGGCTGTCTTATCTGCCATGGACAAGGCCAAACTCTCTATAAATACTACACCAGAACAGCTGGTTGGGCTGGTTTTTCCGGGAGGACGTTCCCCGGCATTAACCTTTTCAGACAAAGAACTACCACCTGAGGGCACAAATCACAACAAACCCCTCTACGCTTCCATGGAATGTAGAGACAAGTGGATACCGGTGGTACTTGTTGATACCGGGCCCGCCATCAATGTCTGCCCAGCCAGAACAGCGTATGCAATCGGGTTGAAGCCCGCAGACTTCGTGCTGACTGCTCAGGTGATCAGAGCATATGATAATACTAGCAGGGAAGTGATGGGGACTATCAAAATTCAGACCCAGGTTGGTCCCGGACAACACAACATTGAATTCCATGTCTTGGACGTTCCCGCAACCTTCAATCTACTCTTGGGGCGGCCGTGGTTGCACCAAGTAAAGGAAGTCTCTTCCACTTTACATCAGATGTTGAAGTACCCTCACGGGAAGGGGGTAGCTATTGTCTTCGAGAATTCATCAATCCATCCGCCATCGGAAGTGTCCACACCAGTCTTAGAAATCGAGCATGGCACTGAGGATGTGTTCTTATCAGGGTTCACTTTGGCTGAGGCTCGAGTGGTGCAGAATATTATGGCTGTGAATGAGGGGATGTACGTCAGTGCTCAATCCATCTACCTCATGAACAAGTTATAACACATCCCCGGGATGGGATTAGGAAGCAGCGGCCGGAAGGGCGTCGCAGCATTGGCCGAAGTGCCACACAACCCTCATACCTTTGGCTTGGGATATATGCCCACCAAAGAGGACTGGGTAAGGAAGGGTAAAAAGATGGCTGGGAGAGCCAGAGCAAAGAAGGCGGGGAAGCATTTTGAGTTGATGCATAGGCCCATTCAGGGTACCCTAAACGGACGCTTCGTCCGGGAGGAGGAGGACTTTCCGTTTTGCGGCTTCCCAGAGCCGTGGCCAAACGTGGAGAAGAAGCGCGTGCCAGGTTTCGAGATCTTCTTCGACCTGCAACTACCCCGGGATGATATTGCCGAAAAGCAGACAGACCCATTAGCTGAGATTGGGTAGTGTAAGGCAGTGGATTCTGAAGGCACCGAACATGAGATGGGGGTAGCGCTGGCATGTCTACTTTCAGATCCTTTGATCGACCAAAAGTGCTTGGGGGATAACTTCTCGGTTTCCATGATTGGGGATGAAACGGCTGCGGGCCTTCCAGTGACTATTTTGGATGCATCTATTGCACCCTCTCTCACTTGGCAGTACGAGGAGGGGTTTTTGTCCAGCAGCGCCGGGTCAGGTAGTGAGCCGGAATCTGATTCCACCGAGTCTTGTGAGTCAGAATCAGATTCCAGCTCGACTGAGTCTGAGTCTGGTAATCCTGGGGATGATAACCCGGATGCCACAGTTATGTCCAGGTCATCTTTTTCTTTCTCGTTTGAGTCTGTTGTAACCGAGAATTTGGACGATTTGGATGTGCTTAATGAGAATCAAGTGGCTGTGGTTTCTGAGTACTTTTCTGTGCCTTTGATTTATTGCATTAACTCAGACTTTCAAAATTTTGATGAAAACGATGAGGATGAAGTTCCTCCGGTTTTGCAACGCTTAATTGAACAAGAGCAGGAAAGATTTGTTAAACCCCTAGTTGATGAAATCACCACAGTAAATATTGGTACTGAGAAGGACCCACGGCTGGTCCAGATCGGGTCCACGTTGTCTTCAGAGGAACGCGAGCGCTTAGTCGCTTTATTAAAAGATTTCAAAGATGTTTTCGCGTGGTCCTATGAAGACATGCCTGGGATCGATCCTGAGATTGTACAGCACCGGATCCCCCTTGACCCCGAGGCTCGACCTGTCAAACAGAAACTCAGAAGGATCCACCCGGACTGGGCTCTCAAGATTAAAGAAGAGGTCACCAAGCAAATCGATGCAGGCTTCCTGCTGGTGTCCGAATACCCGACTTGGTTGGCCAACATTGTTCCAGTGCCGAAGAAAGATGGCAGGATCCGGGTGTGCGTGGATTTCAAGGATTTGAACAGAGCTAGTACGAAGGACGACTTTCCCTTGCCGCATATCGATGAGTTGGTGGATTTCACAGCAGGGCATGCTTTGCTCTCATTCATGGATGGCTTCTCAGGGTACAATCAGATAGTAATGGCACCTGAAGATCGGGAAAAGACTGCATTCACCACCCCGTGGGGGACATACTGCTACAGAGTAATGCCGTTTGGGTTGAAGAATGCCGGAGCTACATATCAATGGGCCGCGACTACAATATTGCATGATATGATCCATAAA
>NW_021026168.1:484424-546664 GCF_004153795.1 Camellia sinensis
ATGAAGAAGTGCAACACAGGATAGTTTAAGGAATGAAGAAGAAGACTCTATGCCATTCACAGGATAACTAGAACACACATACATCAAGGAAGGAATTACATTAAGACAATAAAGAAAGCTCAATCTGAGCTATACACCATAAAAGGAGTTGACAACATCAACTAAGCAAAAATATGGAAAAGCTGAAGAAAATGAGGAGAGAATTGAAACAGAGAATTAATAAGTGCTATAGGAAAAAATTAGGTGAAGGAAAAAAAAGCCTAAAACATAAGCAAATCAAAAAAACTCAAAAAATAGGTGGTTAAAAAGCCTTTAAAAAACACAACAATCTAAAAAAAAAAAAAAAAAAATGAAGGACTAAATACACTAACAACCATGCAAATACAGACTAACAAAAGCACTAATAAGACCAAAAATAAATAGATGAAGAAAATAAAGCTCAAAAAAAAAAAAAAAAAAAAAAAAAGAGTTCTTAAACATGCTAGGGAAACTTAGAAGATCAACAAAAAAAAAGTAAAAAAAAAAAAAAAAAAAAAAAAAAAAATAAAAAAAAAAAGAAAAAAGAAAAAAAAAAAAATGAAAAAAAGAAAAAAACGAAAAAAAGAAAAATAAAAAAAGAAAAAAAAAATAAAAAAGGAAAAAAAAAAAAAAAAAAAAAAAGAAAAAAAATAAAAAAAAAAAAAAAAAAAATAAAAAAAAAAAAAAAAAATAAAAATAAAATAAAAAAAAATATATAAAAAAAACAATAACATAAAAAAATTAACATTAAGAAGAATCAAAAATAAAGAAAAAAAAAATGTTAAAACTTAGTTTGGATTTAATTTACCTCAAAGCTATTAGATATAAAGGTCACTAATCTTTTTCTTATGGCAATTGGAAAACAAATTTAAGCTAGTAAACAATTTTGGGGGCACTAACTTAGCCATGACAAACAAGACCACAGCAGGGAGGGAAGGCAATACCACCTCCAAATTTCATATGGACTTCTAATAAATGAGTTTGTAACTATACGCCACTAAAGAAATAAACCTCTCGAGAATATTCAGGTGTGTTTAAAAGAGCCCTAAAATCACAACCCCCAAACCACAAAAACAAAAATTTGATTTGAAAGTGAGTGAACAAAGTACAAAAACTTTACAAACTAATATAAAGAAGGGTGAACCACCCCTATACTGAAAATGGGCATCAACCGACACTTTATAGGCCACAAAAACAGAGTTTTTGACAGTTCAAAAACCAGCCCCCAAAATATGTTTGAAAAAAAGATGGCAAAAGTAAGTATGCAAACAAGTATAAAAGGAAGAGTGTTATGTCTTTCAAAGGAAGAACACAAATGAGGCAATAAACTAAGCCAAAACCTCCTTCTAGAGCTACCCAAAGAGGGTACCTCAAGTTACCTCAATCCCAAGAACTAGGCAACTTTTGTTAAACAAGAATTGATAGACAAAAAGGGGTGTATCGAGGCAAACTATAGACACAAAATTACTAGAGAGAGAGAGAGAGAGAGAGAGAGAGAGAGAGAGAGGGGGGAGAGAATTTTGTTCCAAAAATTGAAACGCCCAAAATAGGAGGAAAGGAACCCCCCAATATATAGAAAAATATAGACTGGAGCACTTAAGAAACATCCTAACATGAAATGTAGAGGGAGAATGCAGTACAATGTGACTCAACTGCACAATTGGTCAACAAAATATCTGGAAGACACTGAGGTGAGGCCGATCGCCACCACTGGTAGTATCGACCGAACCACACACTGATGGGACGAATCGGACCACACAATGGCGACAACACATGAGCCATGGATCGACAACAAGACAATGTGGTGGTGGCACGAGAGGTCACCCAAAAGTTCCAAGACTCGAACACCAAGGCTTTTTGAATCCCAAAAACAAAGCACAAAATGGAACAAACTTTTAAAGGCTCAAAGATAGGGGTCCACGACAGAGACTTGGCACTCAAAAGTGAACAAATAAGCGATTGTAATTCATCGATGGCACAAGCAACATATCTAGTCTTAGAGGTCAGTCAAAAATGGAGGTGTCTTACAGTTACCCTTCTTATTGACAGAACTTGGAAGATATGAAATGACGGGAGTGAATGTCAAGCCCAGAAACAACCCATTTTAGCACAAAGTCCGAAGACTACGGATAAACAAACAACGACAAGACAAAACAATATGCGCCACAGGCTCCCTATACCCTTTTGCAAGGAATCAAAACCAGCCTAAGTTCTGGGCACAATCCAAGTAGATATGCACGATGCAAAGAACATAATTTATAATCATCAGCAAATAAGGCTGTAATGAAACATTAAATGCAAATGCAAATGCAATGCAATAAAAATGCCAAATTCAAACAAACAAAAACAAGGGGCAGCACAATTCCATCATGGAAAAAATAAATAAATGACCACGCCACGCCTTGAATGATCATGAAGCAAATCACATTTTCCATGCAGAAAGGAATGTAAGAAAAATTAGAGCTTAACTACGCGAATGCCGTAGAAAGTGAAAAGAAACATAAACCATCGGGCCTCACCCAACGTTTCAACTGAGATCCTAATGCGTTACAACACGCGAGGGAAAAGCGATGTACAAAACAGCCAAGGTGCTCGCAGAAACCCAAAGCAAACCATCCTAACGCGTTTCTCGTGATAGGAGAAAGGTAAACAATCCAAACCTCTCACGCGAGAGGAGAAAAGTGACAAACACAAGTGTCTCACACGAGAGGAGAAAGTGAATAATCCAAACGTGTCAAGCGCGGAGGATAAGTGATACGCCAAAACACTATCTCATTGCGAGAGGAGAAAAGGAATAACGTCCAAATTCTCGTGCGAAGGAGAAAGTGAATGAAATCCAACATGCATCTCGCACGAGAGGATAAAGTGAAAACAACATCCAAAGGTCTCACGCGAGAAGGAAGAAAGTGATAAATCCAAAGCGCGTCTCATTGCTAGAGGATAAAACTGAAGATATGTCCAAAGTCTCACGCGAAAAGGAGAAAGTGATACGTCCAAATGCCGTCATCACGCGAGAGGAGAAAGTGAATAAATCTAAACGCGTGCTCACGCGAAGAGGAGAAAGGAATACATCCCAAAGCGTCTAAGTGAGAGGAGAAAGTGAAATAAAATACCAAAGTGACGTCTCATGCGAGAGGAGAAAGGAAAGTACCAAACACACGTCCTCATGACGAGAGGAGAAAGCGAGATACGTTCAAAATTGCATCTCACTGCGAAGAGAAAGCGAAATAACAATCCAACGCGTCTCACGTAGAGAAGAGAAAGCGATAACGAGCATATCAAAAGGGCACTGATGATCTCATCTAGAACTCCTCTGAGTGAACCGTACATACAATATCGTTTGCCTTTCTTGATGACCGTACAATACAATATAGTGTGCCTATAATGAAAAACTCAACAAATGAGAATACAGTAAGAAATGCATGTTCTAATGTAAAGAAACAATCGAGGCAATGCTACATGAAGGCATATCACGCCAAGACACCAAAATGCATGTCCTATGCGACGATTGAACGAGCATAGTTCCGGTGCTAAAACAAAATGCACTGTTCTATGCACCAATAATAAAGCAATGATTCTAGATGCAGTGAATTGAAATAACGCATTTCTATGCGACGGCATAATGTGAATGCAGCGTTCTAACATACGTAATGAAGAGAAGATAGTATGCAAAATGAAAAGGTATTCATTGAAAGCAATATCAGTAAGCAAACTATTCCGATTTACCTCTCGGAAAAGTTGCGATATGAAAAAAGGATACACCTTGTTCAGCAAGTGGACGAGCGTGATCACGAAAACAACGTTTCGAGCTTCAAAGAGAGATTTGAACTCAACAGTGACCTTTCCTTGAACCTCTCAGGAAACAGGGACAAAAAACAACATCAAGATTCAATGTAGGAGCAACTGGGCCAGGACGGCCGCCAGAAGAATGGTGCCGACCACCTGTCGGCCACCCTTGAAGATTGTCGGCCACCAGTGGTGGCCGATGGCCACCGATGGTAGATTGGGCCCATTTTGGGCTTTTCACTATGGTCTTTAAGTAAAGGCCATGGGACCTCATTTACACACACCTTCATGCCAAATTTCACCCCTCTCTCTTAGACTTTCTTCCTCTAGATCCACGCTTTTTACGCTTTTTCCAACGTCCCACGCAAAGTTGAATTCGCTAAATCCTCTTTGTTTCCTTCATTTTGAATCGATTGAAAATTGATTTCGGTGGCTTTTTTTCTTCATTTCACCACTTGGGCTTGTTCCCCGAGTTTCTTCTCGAGTTCTGTGCATTTTTCCCGGCTTTACTTTTTCTCACATTCTCTCTCCTAGGGTTTGACTTTATTTCCAAGTTTATCCCTAACTTTCCCATTTTTCCTTACTTTTCATCGGCTCTTACACCCATATTCTAGATGGCAAGAGGATATACCGCATAAAATGGAGGCTTCCTCACGAGACAGAGTTCGAGGCAGAGTTTGATTCTAAGGACGAGCAGAGACCATTACAAACTGAGGGTACGACCCTTCGATCCAGCGAGATACCGCTCCTAGACACACACACTGCCTGCTAGAGGTATTAGACGCTTTAGTGATTTTGCTTCCAGTGCAGAGGAGGATCTCCTACTGTGGGAGCCAGCCTGCATCTTTCAGTCTTTACCGTTGAGGTATGAGCTCTAACTTGCCGTATTTAAGTTGCGTTTCTTCCCTGATCTTTCATCTAACTGTACTTTCATAACTGTTTTTTTGATTCATCTCTACCTGATCTGTTTGCATTTGTTCTTTACCACAGGGCGAGTCTCGTGCCTTCAAGGGGCTACGGTGGTATAACGAGCTCCCTATAAGAGTACGCCACAAATCGTCGACAGAAGGGGCTGGCTTCGACCTTTTTTGCTCTGGCCTGACGGGAGTCATACTAGACGCCTCTTCTGGAGGCCCTCGTGAAGAGATGGTGGGAAACACCACTAACTCTCTCCCACTTCTCCACAGCCAGGAAGATGACGATGACTCCCTACGACTTGGCCATGATCATTGGCTTAGGCGTAGGGGGTGATCCGATCCCTCTTCATGTAGACATGGGAGAGTGGGAGGCAAGCTTGGAATCGAGCTATTGGGGGTTGCGCCTATCTTTGTAACTGTCCAGGCATGGTAAGAATACAGTTTGGTTTCGCAGAGTAGTTCCGGGGGATCGAGCCAGAGACAGTTGAGGAGACAGAGCAGTACGCTCGGGGTTTTCTAATGTTCCTCCTCGGTACAACCACCTATTTGCGAACAGGGCGAACACCGTGAAGGTTATACCTGTTCGAAGCGCTTGGTGACCCTTCCCCAGGTGAGTTTCTTATGATTGGGGTAGAGTTGGCCTCGCTACTCTATATACGGCTATAATGAGCTCGACCTCCCACCTGAGGGGAGACTTGATTAGAGGCTACTAGCGAGCCTAGGAGGTACACATCTCAGTTCCCTCTTTGTACTTTACACTTTCTGTTCAGCATGCCCTTTGTATCTGTTCAACACGTGTGCTTTCTGCTTTGCACTTTCTACATATGTTTAAGACTGAATGCTTTATGCTTTGCCTTTTCTGCATATCTGTTCAAATTACATGCTTCCTGCTTTGCATTTTCTGTATCTGTTCAAATACTGTTCAAACACTGTTCATTCATATGTGCTTTCTGTTTTGCACTTCTGCATCTGCTTGATACTGTTTATACAACTGATCACATACCACTGCATTTTCCCTGCAGCTATGGGTATATGACATACTTCTGACTCTTGCTCCAGAGCCTGTAGTGGAGCTTCCATTGGTGGTTCCTTATTCACGGAGATATGAGGTCGGATTCCACCATAGGACCCGTGAGCCCTTCTCATTCTTCAGGCACTATTTTGACATGAATAAGCTGCTCATGAGGTAACCCAAAACACAGTCATTTTTGTCTTACAACTGTTCTGATTCACATATTAGAGCAATATGTTAACGGCTAGTAATCTGTTCACTTCTACTTGCAGTCACATGGCAGCCATGGGCCACGATGCCGACAGGGATTCATGGCTAGTATAGGGTGGCCTGGGGCATTTCTTGCTATCGCATTTTGCTCGAGGGCCCAGTTTGCCCGAGCTGGTTCCTGGGCAAGCGAGTCGTGCGTCAGACCATGGGCTTGTCTACTCCGTTCATACCGATGCACCGCTAGAGTCCATGAAGTCAGCAGACAGCCTATCCTGAAAAGGTCATTTAGTTTCATGGTGGGCTTGGAGGCAGACTACTTCTAAGTCGACTGAGGATTATATAGTCTTCATATCAGACACACTTATGCCACCTCTGATCGGTGTTCGTAGGGTGAGGGAGCTAAGCTCCTGCTGCGAGGGCAACGCCTAGAGCGACTAGGGTGACCAGGGCCCGTTGGAGAGGGGTTTCTCGCAGATAACTGGTTGGCCAGAGCTTTCCACTACACTTACATAGTTGGCGGCATACCGGGGAGGCTTACCGGATTCCTATTGAGCCTACACCAGCCGAGCACACGAGCTTATCGGGGTTAGAGGCCCGACTCTAATATGTACCAAAATTTACATTTTGCATGCCATATTTCACTTCGGTTAATGTTTAAGCACACTGATCACCCCAACACAACTTGAAATGTTTAATAGCACAACTAATCACCCCAACACACTTGGTAGGCATCTATAAGTATTAAGGCGGGATGCTCTCGAGCTGGCGGCTTCCTGATAGGGATGGTGCAGAAGAGCATCAGCTTGCTCAATCTTTACGGTATTTAGGTAACTTTCTTCAATAATACGCTTCATGCTATTAATCTTCCTGCTGATACACCAGCATTTTAACTGTACACTTGTTCCAACTTGCAGTGATTTGATCCACTACATTTGATACGTTGAACTTAAATACTGCATAATACATTGTACTCATACATTGTATTTGAATCTGCCTACACTCATAGCTACATACCATGCTTACATCTGATACTATACACTGAAACTGATATATTGACAACTGTCCTTACAAGATCCTAGATATACTATAGGTGCAACCAGCAGGAGCAGCACCAGGACCAGCAGTACCTTCTCAAGCAATAGGAAGAAGAGGGAGATGGGCTTTAGTACGTAGCCGAGGCAGAGCAGGGGCAACCCGAGATGAAAGTCGTCCTTTCAAGCCCATTCTGAGCGATGACGACGCCGAGACTAGTGGCTCTGAGGAGGCAGTCAATCCATAGTCCGAGTCCCTCTGAGAGTTGAGACGACACAGGCGACTCTAGATTTGAGAGTGGAGGTGATACTGAGTTGGGTTCTGAAGGCAGAGAGCGGCGATGATTCCAGTTCCGTTCGAACATCTGGTTCAGACAGCGGTGTGGCTAGAACAGCTCTGAGTCCCACCAAGAAAAGACGAAGAGGGCCTCTCGAGCCTAAGATGGCTGGCGCTGATTTTCTGTATTTTTGCTTAGTTTTTTTGTTAGTAGTGTTAGCAACATTGCACAGTTTCAAATAGGTTTATTTGCTTTACAAACTTGTACACACCCTTTGTAAAACAACCATGATTGGAATGAAAACTAGTTTTCATTTGAAAAAGTGTTGTATTTTGCATCAACGAGAACCGTATTGCATGAAAACGAGATTGATTTTGATAAAAAAACTGAACACTTGTATTGGCATGATGTTTTTAATTGGATAATGAACACAACCAACACTTAACAAAAACAAAGTAGTATAACTCGATAATCAAATATAGCAACAACGTCGATATAAGAACAAAACAACTGATACACAACAAAACAACTCGATAAACAAAACAAAACAACTTGATACACAACTCAACAAACTTGCTAGAACTAAAAGGACATGAAAACAAGACCTTAAAATGCATAAAGAACAGGAACAAAACACATGCTTTTCAGCATTCTCCAGCACAAAGGTGACGGCAAGCTTGTCAAAAGGATTGTCGGCCAATGAGAATAGAAGCTGTTGGCCACCAGTGGTGGCCGGTCGGCTACCAAAAGTGGGCCTGTCGGCCATCACTCTTGGCCAGTCGGCATCAATGTGAGGAACCTCCAGATTGTTGCCACCATGGCTTCCACTCACTGTTTATCTTCTACAAAAGGTTGAGCTTCGTGATTTCTTCATTTCAGTTACAAATTCTTCACAAAACGGAGCCATTTCTTTTGCCTAAAAAACTCTCGAAAATGGATACAAAAACTTTAGATGGCTCAGAAAAGTTGAATTTCTCTGGGGTTTTGGCATAAACGCACTTTTCCACGCTGAGCCATTCTCCATTTTGTTTTCTGTTCTCAAACATGCCACGGCTAGAATGTTGGAACCTGATTACACACGTCTTTAGCTTTGGGGGATAGGGACGCTATGCCTAACCAATCGAAGAATTTCAAGTGTAATGGAGTCCCAGCGCTATGAGGAAATCTTGCCTCAGCCCCGTTTGGTCACATCAGCATTTGGAGAACGGATGTGCGGGCTTACTCTACAGGAGGCCTATTCCTGGTTCAGAACGGAGAGCTGGACATTCCTAGTTTGATTCATCAATTTTCTAACGTCGGTGACCGAAGCGACCCTTTGGTGTATTTTTCGACAACACACCCTTTGTTTGTGCATGCTAGCACATTTCCTCCTTGCCCCTAGTTTCGGCGGGTTTAGCATTCGATTAGTTGAAGATACGCCAAGGTTTGAAAAGAGGGCAAGAGTTTGCATTGGTTTGGCGTTGGCCCGAGACTATTTGATGGGCTTAAGACGTTTTTCATTGGCAAGCGACAAGCAAATTCATGGGAAGATCCAATTACTTCTTCAAGGTAATGTTTCCCCACCCTTTCTAAATATGTGTTTTCACATCCCTGGGCACTCATGCTCTGTTTTTCTCTCCAACGCCCTTTTCTCACTTTTTTCTCTCAACATACAATCTCTCTATTCTTTAATCTCTCTTTTCTTCATCCTCCCAGATTGGCTTATGGACAAAAGCTGAAGCTAATGGACTCTTTCCCCGCATACATCAACCCAAGATCACTTTTTCCGCCAACAGTTAGTGATTTTCTGAATGAGGGAATAGTGGTGCCACTGGATGTGCAACAAGGTTTGCTGCTGACATTGCTTGGCGTTGCCCCTAGCTTAATCTATAAAATGAACTACAGCATAGCTCGACAACCTGGTATTACAGCTGATTAGCTTGTACACTAACTATCAGACACACCCTTTTGACCGCCCTGAAGATTTGGGCGCTACTGATGGTTACTTGGTGGTGAAAAGATGTGCAGGGCAAAGGTTCGATTTCTTCGGCAAGAGGGGAGTCAAATCCTAACCTCACACCCACATTTTGGACCAAAACTATTTTGAATGGTTTTTAGACCTAAAAACCCTCTCTTTCAAAAATATTTTTTGAAAAGAAGTTTCTACAATGTTCCGAGGCACGGCATTTTGTCAAATGTTGCGCTTTTTGGTAAACCGAGTGTAGGCGTCCCCCGAACAGCCCCAGGGAGGAAATGAGTCGCCCTCGTTCCGTTCGATATTGGGCTCACTACAGTTCGGACTCTCAAATTGTCATGGTTCTAAGTCTGAACCAAAGAGTTCAAATCTAGCAAATCATTTTTGAAGAAACAGATTTTTTTAGAAAAGAAGTGCCACAACATGGACCTGCTTTGCCAGATACAGAGTCGCCCACCTAAATGTTTATTTTGGAGAAATTTAGGAAACCCTGACTCGTTTGCCTAAGGCCACGTGTCTGTCATCACAAAGTTGCCTCGGCTCGGGAACTTGGGTACGATTGGGGAAAGGTCACTTTCGTGAGCACCACCGCTCGACACCGATCAAAGATCGGCATCATAGTAACCATGAATATCGAGGTTTTGAAAACATTAGTGTTTCTTATTCCGGTATATAGCCTAGATTTACTATGTGATGCAAAACAAAATACAAGTATAAGACTGGATCGCCTGAATTGGAAACAAAACATTTCATGTTTGTTTGTTTGAAAATGGTTTGATGGTGCTACCCGCAAGTAGGCTAAGATTGGATTTGCCACCCTCGGGTGGGCCTAAGAAAAACATGATTTATGCCGAACTATCATAAGTGGGAACTTTAAAACAAGTATTTTAAAACATTTAGGTGGCGACTCTGTATCTGGCAAAGCAGTCCATGTTTGGCACTTCTTTTCTAAAAAAATCTGTTTTCTCAAAAATGATTTGCTAGATTTGAACTCTTTGGTTCAGACTTAGAACCATGACAATTTGAGAGTCCGAACTGTAGTGAGCCCAATATCGAACGGAACGAGGGGGACTCATTCCTCCCTGGGGCGTTCGGGGGACGCCTACACTCGGTTTACCAAAAAGCGCAACATTTGACAAAATGCGTGCCTCGGAACATTGTAGAAACTTCTTTTCAAAAATATTTTGAAAGAGAGGGTTTTTAGGTCTAAAAACCATTCAAAATAGTTTTGGTCCAAAATGGGGTGTGAGGTTAGGATTTGACTCCCCTCTTGCCGAAGAAATCGAACCTTTGCCCTGCACATCTTTCACCACCAAGTAAACAATCAGTAACGCCCAAGTCTTAAGGATGGTCAAAAATGGGGTGTCTACAATAATGTTGATAAAAATCATATCATGATTAGTAGAGGCCGATATTTGATCGGGCGAGCGGGGGTGCTCAATTCATGATCTTCCCCTCTGGTACCTAAGTTCCCGAGCTGAGACAATCTTTGTGATAACGGACACGTGGCATTTGGCATGAGTCATGGGTTTCCAAAATTTTTCCATAATAAAATATTTGGGTGACGACTCTGTATTTGGCAAAGTAGTCCAATTTTGGTATTTTTTATTCAAAATCAATTTTCCAAAATGATTTGTCGGATTTGGACTCTTTGGTGATTATCAATTTCACATTGCATTTGTGAGATTAGATTCAAAACCGTGGGAGTCCGAACTATAGGGCTTATTCCAAGTTTTTGAAAAGGGGAGCAAAATAAGCGAGCTACACATTTCTTTATGGACTGATTGGTGGTGTGGAACTCAGCCTCTTTGTAAGAATTGTCAAGGACATTACACTGATAGTGGAGCAAAAGTCAGCTTCATCTTAGATGATGAAGGGAATTGGGACTTGACCACAATATAGGATATCATTTCTCAACAAGACAATGAAGCCATTCTCAGTATACACAGACCTAGGTATGTGACTTTCAATGATAGTCTCACTTGGAAGGGATCTTCAAATGGTAACTTTTTAACCTCAGGAGCTTGTTAAGCTATAATAGGGCAGGAAGATAATGGGGAGGACTGGCAAATGGCTGTGCCTTAGGCAAACGAGTCAGGGTTTCCTAAATTTCCCCAAAATAAAACATTTAGGTGGCGACTCTGTATCTGGCAAAGCAGTCTATGTTTGCCACTTCTTTTCTAAAAAAATCTGTTTTCTCAAAAATGATTTGCCAGATTTGAACTCTTTGGTTCAGACTTAGAACCATGACAATTTGAGAGTCCGAACTGTAGTGAGACCAATATCGAACGGAACGAGGGGGACTCGTTCCTCCCTGGGGCATTCGGGGGACGCCTACACTCGGTTTACCGAAAAGCGCAACATTTGACAAAATGCGTGCCTCGGAACATTGTAGAAACTTCTTTTCAAAAATATTTTGAAACAGAGGGTTTTTAGGTCTAAAAACCATTCAAAATAGTTTTGGTCCAAAATGGGGTGTGAGGTTAGGATTTGACTCCCCTCTTGCCGAAGAAATCGAACCTTTGCCCTGCACATCTTTCATCACCAAGTAAACCATCAATAGCGCCCAAATCTTAAGGGCAGTCAAAAAGGGGTGTCTAGAACAGTGTATCAAGCTAATCAGCTGAATACCAGGTTGTCGAGCTATGCTATAGTTCATTTTAGTCAGATTAAGCTAGGGGCAACGCCAAGCAATGTCAGCAGCAAACCTATTGCACATCCAGTGGCACCACTATCCCTCATTCAGAAAATCAGCTAGCTGTTAGCGGAAAAAGTATGCTTGGGTTGAGTATGCGGGAAAAGAGTCCATTAGCTTCAGCTTGTCCATAAGCCATATTTGGGGAGGGATGAAAGAAAAGAGAGATTAAAGAATAGAGAGATGTATGTTGAAAGAAAAGTGAGAAAAGGGCTTGGAGAGAAAAACAGAGCATGAGTGCCCAGGGATGTGAGAAACACATATTAGAAAGGGTGGGAAACATTACCTGAAGAAGTAATGGACTTCCCATGAATTTGCTTGTCGCTTGCCAATGAAAAACGTCTAAGCCCATCAAAGTCTCGGCCAACGCCAAACCAATGCAACTCTTGCCCTCTTTCAAACCTTGGGCTACTTCAACTAATCGAATGCTAAACCCGCCGAAACTAGGGGCAAGGAGGAAATGTGCTAGCATGCACAAACAAAGGGCGTGTTGTCGAAAATACCACCAAAGAAGGTCGCTTCGGTCACCGACGTTAGAAAATTGATGAATCAAACTAGGAATGTCCAGCTCTCCGTTCTGAACCAAGGAATAGGCCTCGTGTAGAGTAAGCCCGCACATCCGTCCCAAAGCTTGGATGTGACCAAAACGGGGCTGAGGCAAGATTTCCTCATAGCGCTGGGACTCCATTAGCACTTGAAATTCTTCGATTGTTGGGCATAGCTCCTATCCCCCAAAGCTAAAGACGTGTGTAATCAGGTTCCAACATCTAGCCGTGGCATGTGAGAACAGAAAACAAAATGGAGAATGGCTCAGCGGGAAAAGTGCGTTTATGCCAAAACCCCAGAAATTCAACTTTTCTGAGCCATCTAAAGTTGTAATCCAATTCGAGAGTTTTTAGGCAAAGAATGGCTCCGTTTTGTGAAGAATTTGTAACTGAAATGAAGAAATCACGAAGCTCAACCTTTTGTAGAAGATAAGACAGTGAGTGGAAGCCAGGTGGCAACAATCTGGAGGTTCCTCACATTGATGGCCGACTGGCCAAGAGTGATGGCCGACAGGCCACTTTGGTAGCCGACCGGCCACCACTGGTGGCCAACAGCTTCTATTCATGGCCGACAATCCTTTTGACAAGCTTGCCGTCCACCTGTGTGCTGAGAATGCTGAAAGCATGTGTTTTGTCCTGTTCTTTATGCATTTTAAGGTCTTGTTTTCAGTCCTTTTAGTTCTAGCAAGTTTGTTGAGTTGTGTATCAAGTTGTTTTGTTTTGTTTATCGAGTTGTTTTGTTGTGTATCAAGTTGTTTTGTTCTTTATCGAGTTGTTGCTAATTTGATTATCGAGTTATACTACTTTGTTTGTTAAGTGTTGGTTGGTTCATTATCCAATTAAAAACATCATGCCAATACAAGTGTTCAGTTTTTATTATCAAAATCAATCTTGTTTTCATGCAATACGGTTCTCGTGATGCAAAATACAACACTTTTTCAAATGAAAACTAGTTTTCATTCCAATCATGGTTGTTTTTACAAAAGGGTAGTACAAGTTTGTAAAGCAAATAAAACCTATTTGAAACTGTGCAATGTGCTAACACTACTAACAAAAGAAACTAAGCAAAAATACAGAAAATCAGCGCCAGCCATCTTAGGCTCGAGAGGCCCTCTTCGTCCTTTTCTTGGGTGGGGACTCAGAGCTGTCTCTAGCCACACCGCTGTCTGAACCAGATGTCGAACCGGAACTGGAATCATCGCCGCTCTCTGCCTCAGAACCCAACTCAGTATCACCTCCACTCTCAAATCTAGAGTCGCCGTCGTCTCAACTCTCAGAGGACTCGGACTATGGATTGACTGCCTCCTCAGAGCCACTAGTCTCGGCGTCGTCATCGCTCAGAATGGGCTTGAAGGACGACTTTCATCTCGGGTGCCCCTGGCTCTGCCTCGGCTACGTACTAAAGCCCATCTCCCTCTCCCCTATTGCTTGAGAAGGTACTGCTGGTCCTGGTGCTGCTCCTGCTGGTGCACCTAGTATATCTAGGATCTGTAAAGGACAGTTGTCAATATATCAGTTTCAGTGTATGTATCAGATGTAAGCATGGTATGTAGCATGAGTGTAGGCAGAAGTCAAATACAATGTATGAGTACAATGTATGAATGCAGTATTTGAGTTCAATGTATCAAATGTAGTGGATCAAATCACTGCAATGTGGAACAAGTTACAGTTAAAATGCTGGTGTATCAGCAGGCTGAAGATTGATAGCATGAAGCGTAAATTGAAGAAAGTTACCTAAATACCGTAGAGATTGAGCAAGCTCATGCTCTTCTGCACCATCCCTATCAGGGAAGCCGCCAGCTCGAGAGCATCCCCGCTATACTCTATAGATGCCTACAAGTGTGTTGGGGTGATTAGTGTGCTATAAACATTCAAGTGTGTTGGGGTGATCAGTGTGCTATAAACATAACCGAAGTGAAATATGGCATGCAAAATGTAAATTTGGTACATATTAGAGTCGGGCCTCTAACCCCGATAAGCTCGTGCTCGGCTGGTGTAGGCTCAATAGGAATCCGGTAAGCCTCCCCGGTATGCCGCCAACATGTAAGTGTAGTGGAAAGCTCTGGCCAACCAGTTATCTGCGAGAAACCCCTCTCCAACGGGCCCTGGTCACCCTAGTCGCTCTAGGCGTTGCCCTCGCAGCAGGAGCTCTAGCTCCCTCACCCCTACGAACACCGATCAGAGGTGGCATAAGGTGTGTCTGAATGAAGACTATATAATCCTCATCGACTCGGAAGTAGTCTGCCTCCAAGCCCACCATGAACTAAATGACCTCTTCAGCAAATAGGCTGTCTGCTAACTTCATGGACTCTAGCGGTGCCATCGGTATGAACGGAGTAGACAAGCCCATGGTCTGACGCACGACTCGCTTGCCCAGGAACCAGGCTCGGCAAACTGGGCCCTCGAGCAAAATGCGATAGCAAGAAATGCCCCAGGCCACCCTATACTAGCCATGAATCCCTGTCGGCATCATGGCCCATGGCTGCCATGTGATCTGCAAGTAGAAGGTGAACAGATTACTAGCCGTTAACAATTGCTAATATGTGAATCAGAACAGTTGTAAGACAAAAATGACTGTGTTTTGGGTTACCTCATGAGCAGCTATCATGTCAAAATAGTGCCTGAAGAATGAGAAGGGCTCACGGGTCCTATGGTGGAACCGACCGTCATATCTCCGTGAATAAGGAACCACCAATGGAAGCTCCACTACAGGCTCTGGAGCAAGAGTCAGGAAGTATGCATATACCCATAGCTGCAGGGAAAATGCAGTGGTATGTGATCAGTGTATAAACAGTATCAAGCAGATGCAGAAAGTGCAAAACAGAAAGCACAATGAATGAACAGTGTTTGAACAGTATTTGAACAGATACAGAAAATGCAAAGCAGGAAGCATGAATTTGAACAGATATGCAGAAAAGGCAAAGCATAAAGCATACAGCTTAAACATATGTAGAAAGTGCAAAGCAGAAAGCACATGTGTTGAACAGATACAAAGGGCATGCTGAACAGAAAGTGTAAAGTACAAAGAGGGAACTGAGATGTGTACCTCCTAGGCTCGCTAGTAGCCTCTAATCAAGTCTCCCCTCAGGTGGGAGGTCGAGCTCATATAGCCGTATAGAGTAGCGAGGCCAACTCTACCCCAATCATAAGAACTCACCTGGGGAAGGGTCACCAATGCGCTCAACAGGTATAACCTCACGGTGTTCGCCCTGTTCGCAAATAGGGTGGTACCGAGGAGGAACATTAGAAAACCCCGAGCGTACTGCTCTGTCTCCTCAGCTGTCTCTGGCTCGATCCCCCGGAACTACTCTGCGAACCAACTGTATCTTACCATGCCTGGACAGTACAAAGATAGGCGCACCCCCAATAGCTCGATCCAAGCTGCCTCCCACTCTCCCATGTCTACATGAAGAGGGATCGGATCACCCCCTACGCCTAAGCCAATGATCATGGCAAAGTCGTAGGGAGTCATCGTCATCTTCCTGGCTGTGGAGAAGTGGAGAGAGTTAGTGGTGTCCCACCATCTCTCTACGAGGGCCTCCAGAAGAGGACGGCTAGCTATGACTCCCGTCAGGCCAGAGCAAAAAAGGTCGAAGCCAGCCCTGTCGACGATGTGGCGTACTCTTATAGGGAGCTCGTTATACCACCGTAGCCCCTGAAGGCACGAGACTCGCCCTGTGGTAAAGAACAAATGCAAACAGATCAGGTAGAGATGAATCAAATAAAACAGTTATGAAAGTACAGTTAGATGAAAGACAGGGCAAGAAACGCAACTTAAATACGGCAAGTAGAGCTCATACCTCAACGGTAAAGACTGAAAGATGCAAGGCTGGCTCCCACAGTAGGAGATCCTCCTCTGCACTGGAAGCAAAATCACTAAAGCGTCTAATACCTCTAGCAGGCAGGATGTGTGTCTAGGAGCGGTATCTCGCTGGATCGAAGGGTCGTACCCTCAGTTGTAATGGCTCTGGCTCGTCCTTAGAATCAAACTCTGCCTCGAACTCTGTCTCGTGAGGAGCTCCATTATGCGGTATATCCTCTGCCATCTAGAATATGGGTGAAGAGCCGATGAAAAGTAAGGAAAATGGAGAAAGTAGGGTAAACTTGGAAAAAGTCAAACCCTAGGAGAGAGAAAATGTGAGAAAAAGTAAAGCCGGGAAAAATGCACAGAACTCGAGAGAAACTCGAGGGGAACAAGCCTCAAGTGGTGAAAATGAAGAAAAAAGCACCGAAATCAAATTTCAATCGATTCAAAATGAAGGAAACAAAGAGGATTTAGCGAATCAACTTTGCGTGGGACGTTGGAAAAAACGTAAAAAGCGTGGATCTAGAGAGAAGAAAGGTCTAGAGAGAGAGGGTGAAATTTTGGGCATGAAGGTGTGTGGAAATGAGGTCCCATGGCCTTTACTTAAAGATCCATAGTGAAAAGACCAAAATGGGCCCAATCTACCATCGGTGGCCAATCGGCCACCACTGGTGGCCGACAATCTTCAAGGGTGGCCGACAGGTGGTCGGCACCATCTTCTGGCGGCCGTCCAGTGCCCAGTGCTCCTACATTGAATCTTGATGTTGTTTTTGTCCCTGTTTCCTGAGAGGTTCAAGGAAAGGTCACTGTTGAGTTCAAATTCTCTCTTTTGAAGCTCGAAACTGTGTTTTCGGTGATCATCGCTCGTCACTTGCTGAACAAGGTGTATCCTTTTTGCATATCACAACTTTTCCGAGAGGTAAATCGGAAAGTTGCTACTGAACTTGTTTCAATAGAATACGCTTTCATTCTTGCATAGACTATGCTTCTCTTCATTACGTATGTAGAACGTGCATTTCACATATGCCGTTGCATAGAATACGTATTTCAATCACGCATAGAACATGCTGTTAATTGTGCATAGAACATGCATTTTGGTATTTAGCATAGAACATCCTGTCAATCGTGCATAGGACATGCATTTGGTGCTTGGCGTTGAATATGCCTTCATGTAGCATTTTGCCTCGATTGTTTTCTTTACATAGAACATGCATTCTTACTGTATCTCATTTGTTGAGTTTCATATAGGCACGATATTGTATGTACGGTTCATTCAAGAAAGCAAACGATATTGTATGTACGGTTCACTCAGAGGAGTTCCAGGTGAGATCATTCGTGCCCTTTTGGAATGCTCGTATTCGCTTTCTCCTCTCACGTGAGACGTGTTCGGATGTATTCGCTTTCTCTTTTCGTGTGAGATGCATTTGAACGTATTCGCTTTCTCCTCTCGCATGAGACGTGTTTGGACATATTCCCTTTCTCCTCTCGCATGAGATGCATTTGGATTTATTCACTTTCTCCTCTTACGTGAGACGCTTTTGGATGTATTCACTTTCTCCTCTCGCGTGAGACGCGTTTAGATTTATTCACTTTCTCCTCTCCCGTGAGACGCATTTGGACGTATTCACTTTCTCCTTTCGCGTGAGACGCGTTTGGACATATTCAGTTTATCCTCTAGCATGAGACGCGTTTGGATTTATTCACTTTCTCCTCTCGCGTGAGACACTTTTGGATGTGTTCACTTTATCCTCTCGTGCGAGACATGTTTGGATTTATTCACTTTCTCCTCTCGCACGAGACACGTGTGGACGTATTCCTTTTCTCCTCTCGCATGAGATAGGTTTGGACGTATTCACTTTATCCTCTCGCGCGTGACACGTTTGGATTTATTCACTTTCTCCTCTCGTGTGAGACACGTTTGGGTTTGTTCACTTTCTCCTCTCGCGTGAGACGTGTTTGGATTTGTTCACCTTTCTCCTATCACGAGAAACGCGTTAGGATGGTTTGCTTTGGTTCTGGAGCACCTGGTGTTTACATCGCTTTCCCTCGCGTGTAACGCATTAGGATCTCAGTTGAAACGTTGGGTGAGCCCGATGGTTATGTTTCTTTTCACCTTTCCTACGCATCGCGTAGTTAAGCTTGCATAATTTTCTTACATCCTTTCTGCATGAAATGTGATTTGGCTCATGATTCTCAAGCGTGGCGTGGTCATTTATTTATTTTTTTCCATGATTGGAATTGTGCTGCCCTTGTTTTGGTTTGTTTGAATGTGGCATTTTTATTGCATTGCATTGCATTTGCATTTAAATGTTTCATTACAGCCTTATTGCATGATTATAAATTATGTTCTTGCATCGTGCATATCACTTGGATTGTGCCCCAGAACTATGCTGGTTTGATTCCTTGCAAAGGGATACATAGGGAGCCTGTGGGCGCAATTGTTTTTGTCTTGCTTGTTTGTTTATCCGAGTCTTCGGACTTGTCAAAAATGGGTTGTCTCTGGGCTTTGACATTCACTCCCGTCATTTCATGACTTCCAAGTTCTGTCAAAGAAGGGTAACTGTAGACACCCCATTTTTGACTGACCTCAAGACTTAGATATCGTTGCTTGTGCACTCGATGATTACAATCGCATTTGTTCACTTTGAGTGCCTGAAGTCCTCTATGGGATGCCCTATCTTTAAGCCTTTAAAGCTTGTCCATTTTGTGCTTTGTTTTGGATCAAAAGCTTGGTGTTTCGAATCTGGAACTTTTGGTGACCCCTCGGCCACCACCACAGGTTGTCGACCATGGCTCATGGTTGTCGGCCATTGGTGTGGCCGATCGGCCATCAGTGGTGGTCGGTCGACTACCAGTGGTGGCCGACGGCCACCAGTGTCTTTTTCCAGATATCTGTTGACAATTGTGCCAGTTGTTAGCACATTGAGCTGCATCTCCCTACATGTGCATGTTAGGATGTTTCTAAGCTCAAGGCTTATTTTCTATATATAGGGGGGTTCCTTCCCTATTTTGGAGGGTTAACAATTTTGGAACAAAATTCTCCCCCCTCTCTCTCTCTCCCTCTCTCTCTCTCTCTCGGCCGATCGGCCATCAGTGGTGGTCGGTCGACTACCAGTGGTGGCCGACGGCCACCAGTGTCTTTTTCCAGATATCTGTTGACAATTGTGCCAGTTGTTAGCACATTGAGCTGCATCTCCCTACATGTGCATGTTAGGATGTTTCTAAGCTCAAGGCTTATTTTTCTATATATAGGGGGGTTCCTCCCCTATTTTGGAGCGTTCAATTTTGGAACAAAATTCTCCCCCCTCTCTCTCTCTCTCTCTCTCTCTCTCTCTCTCTAGTAATTTTGTGCATAGTTGCCTCGATACACTCCACTTTTGTCTATCAATCGTTAACAAAAGTTGCCAGTCTTTGGGATGAGGTAACTTGAGACCCTCTTTGAGCTCTAGAAGGAGGTTTTGGCTTAGTTTATTGCCTCATTTGTGTCTTCCCTTGAAGAGACATAACACTCTCCTTTTATACTTGTTTTGCATACTTACTTTGCCATCTTTTTCAACTATTTTGGGGCTGGTTTTGAACTGTCAAAAACTCTGTTTTTGTGGCCTAAAAGTGTCGGTTTGATGCCATTTTCAGTTAAGGGGTGGTTCACCCTTCTTACTTCTTAGTTTGTAAAGTTTTTGTACCTTTGTTCACCACTTTCAAACAAACTTTTTGGGGCCTTTTAACCACTGAATTTCAGAGGCTTTTCAGTGGCAAAAAACTCATTTTGAAGTCCAAAATTGGAGGGGTTAGCCTTCCCTCCCTGTGTCTTGTTTGCATGGCTAGTTAGCCCCATGTACTAGCTTAATGTTTTAGCTTTTTGTGACTCAAGTCCAGCATGTTTAGAACTCTGTTTTGAGCTATTTTCCCACTATTTTTGGCTATTTAGTGCTTTTGAGTCTTGTATTGCATGGTTGTAGTGTAAGTCCTTTCACTAGATTGGTGTTTTAAGGCTTTAACCACCATTGGTTTGAGTTGATTGCATGTTTTAGTGCTTTTTCTCACCTAATTCCAGCACTTATAATCTCTGCAATCTCCCTCATTTCTTCACTTTTCCATTTGCTTTGAGGGTTGTTTCAACCTTAGGGTTGTTTAAGCTTCAGATTGAGGCACATGCTTAATGGTTTAATCCTCCTTAGAGGGTTCATTACCAATGGCATAAAGCTTCTCTCATTCCTTAAACTATCCCTTGGTTGACACTTCTTTCATCGTAGAAGACATTCACCAATGGATAAATTGATTAGTGAATGATTTGGTAATTAAAATGTGTAAACAAGACAAGATAATCATTCCTTTGTGTTGCATTGCATGTGTTCAAATCGGACGTTAATTTGAACACAAGGAAAATGGGACATTGCATACTCAAAAGTGATGAAATGTACCACTTTCCTAGGTCTCCATTGCCCTTGATCATGCATGATAGGGTGATGGTCATTTTGGTCTCATTTTGCATTTATTAAATTTACACAATTGGTTTCACAAGCACTCATGCAATGAAATTGCTTGATTGATGGTTTATGGACCAAATTTTGTCCCTTCTTTGATTTCCTCATGAAAAAGAGAGGCAAAGTGTACAAACAACCCTTGAGAAATACACTGTTTTGCTCTGTTTTCTCTCTGTTGTAGGAATGAAGTCCAGGTTATCAGTGGCCGACAACCACCACCAGTGGCTGACCGACCACCATTGGTAGCTGACAGGCCCCTTGTCAGCCATTAGTGAAATTTGCACAGTGTGTTGGTAAGGTGAAGTAGAGGTGTTCTGGAAGTAGGCAGCATTGTCAGTGCTCAAATGTGCAAACAGAGGCAATCAGCAGCCAGACAGTGGCTTTTCGGGGTGAAAATAGAGCACCCATGGGCCTCCCTTGCTTCCCGAGATTAGCTAATTAGTTTAATTAGCAATAGATCAAATATGTGTTGTAATTAATTAGTTGTTGCTAATTAAGTGTTATAAATAATTAGTTAGTTTAACTAGTTATTCAATTTCGTTTTGTAATTAGTTAACTAGAATAATTAATTAATTCGGTTTGTAATAATTAGTTAGGTACTTTAACTAGTTAATTATTTTTCAAGTTTTGTATTAGTTAGCTTAATTAGCGTAGCTAGTTGGTTAACTTATTCATTCGGACCCTCCTTCGCGAGGCCGTAATGTTGTAATAACTGTGCGTGTGTGTGTGTATGTTTTCCAACCCCACGTCTTTCTCCCTTTTATTTAATCGCTTTTGATGGCTAGATTAGGGACATGTTTCGATTAGCATATTGCATGCTTGCATCCATTCATTTGTATTGCATGCACCAAGGCTTGACGCATCATTGAAACTGTATTGTCATTTTAATACTTATTTGAATACGTGTTTAACCGCTTGTTATTTAAATTGCTTCGTATGCCATATTAGTAGCCGAGCCTATTAATTCCATATTGCATGTGTTGCATTAGACACTTAACATAGTTAGGAATCATGCATATTTTTCTAACTCTTATATCTTCTTAGCTCAGGTGACTTTTTATGCTTTAGCATACTTGTAAAAGTGTGAATGTTGCCATGATTCGCATACTTGCCATGAGACTAAATGTTTATTTGCTAAATTGCTTGAATGCCTGTGGATGAAGGTTTGTTACTTGAATTGGAATGATTCAACAAATATATGTTTTAAGCCCACTTTGTTGAGTGGCAAATTAGTTTTAAGCCCACTATGTTTGGTGGCAAATCCGCTAACTTTAAGCCCACTTGAGATGGCAAATTCAAACCATTTTCGCAAACAAACGTGAGTTGAATTTTTTCAAATTGAGCAAACTAGTCTATACTTGCATGTGCGCATCACATAATAATGCTAGCTTAATAACTGGAACAAAAGCACATAATGTTTATAAAAAATTCATATCATGATTAGTAGAGGCCGATCTTTGATCGGGCAAGCGGGGGTGCTCAATTCATGACCTTACCCTCTCGTACCCAAGTTCCGGAACCGAGGCAACTTTGGTGATGACGAACAAATGGCCTTTGGCATGAGTCATGGGTTTCCTAAACAAAAATAAAATATTTAGGTGGCGACTCTGTATCTGGCAAAGCAGTCCAATTTGGCACTTTTTGATTCAAAATCAATTTTCCAAAATGATTTGCCAGATTTGGACTCTTTGGTATTTATCAGTTTCATATTGCACTTGTGAGATTAGATTCAGAATCACGGGAGTCCGAACTATAAGCCTTTCTTTCAAACCTTCCAAAAGGGGCGCAAAAAAGCCGAGCTACAACAGGTACACACTAGAACCTCCTACCAAGTGCTATAATTAAGCACCTGGCACCACCCCTTTTGCTTTCATTCTCTCTTCAATTTCCATCTGAATAACTCACTCCACAACTTCAGCTTCTTTCCCATTCATTGCCAGTCCCAGAGTCTTACCCAACTGCACTGTGGCCTCTGCTTCCTGTCCGATTCTCTTTTGTTTCTGTAAAATGTTACTGATAGATAAAGATGATAAGGATGCCATTGCTGCAGCTTGAACAAGAGCACCTCGTTGAAAACCATTTTTGAATGATATTCCTTTGTGCCCCTTTCTTTTCCAGATTTTGCCCAACACTCTATTTTCATTGAGCTGGGCCTCTTCTCTACTAGCCCAAACATAATCACCAGATTGATGCACGTCCCCTACTTCTTCGCTTGGGCTTGACTCATCATCTATACTATCACTTTCCTCAGCTTCTTCATTTGGGTTAACCTCCTCAATAACAGTGGCCTTTCCATTTTTAGGCCCCAGATGATTCCCATCAAAATGGGCTTTATCCAAAACCACTTCTAAAGATATGTTGGGCCTATTAAAATCCCCTGCACTTAAACTTGTAATGAGCCCATTAGGCCCATTAGATGTCTCCAGCACCACACCTCATCGTCTTCCACCCCTGTCAACCACCTTACTAGTGGTGCCTATAAGCAGACATTGGGTACTAGATCAACTACATCATGATTGCAAATTCCCAACTCCATACCTGTTTCATTAACCATCGATATAGAGTCTAAAGTACACGTGCTTGTGACCTGCCCCCACCACCACATCATTAGATTTCTTGCTATTTGCCATGTAATGTCTTCTCTCCACATCAACCACAATATTTCCCACATCATTACCTTCATTCCTGCGTCCATGGTAAGTTGCAGAACAATGGTCACCACCGACCATGGACATAGGTGTCAGCTCCCCAACTTCGACTACACAAATAGAGTGGGTTCTACCATCTTTTTCCAGAGTAACCAATTTATCAATACAGTCCAGTTGAGATGTACAGATTATGATTTTCCCGTATTTCAGAGACTCCATACTTAATACATTATGATCAAGCTCCACAACTTCACCACAAGAATCACCAATTTTCCTGAAGTTATTAACATTCCAGAGATTTGGAGGCACACCAAAGCAACTTAACCAAACTAACCTTTCATTATCCAACCTGACATCTTTGTTCCACTCAGTGATGGAATCATACCACTCCAATACCCAGTCTCCTAAACTATTCAGTGATTGCTTCATATCCTCTTTGGATTTAAAAGTGATAAACGCATTTCTCCCTCCGCCTTCTCTGAGTTGTTTGTCCTTCAATTCTCTATTATGACATTCAGTCTTAAAACCAACGAGGTTACAGTGAGATTTAAATTTGATTACTTCACTCTGCAATAACCAGCCAATGGCATATTCATCCGCTTTAATTCTGATATGATTACCACTTTCAGACCTCCCTCCTTTTAGAACCTCCGCATAAGAACTTCTCCCTTCAATACCAGCACCAATTAGTCTTGAGATCTCATCTAGTTTATGTGCTCCTAGTCTTGGATGGCTCTGATCATTTTCTTTTTCAAAATCAGCCTTTTTCACATTCAAAGATTTATCACCACACCACACTCCATTGGCTTTCTGAACTGCAATCCCTGCTGCAACAGGACAGTCATATCATACAAAACCAAATCTAGTTTTCATCGCTTTTTGCCATTTCTCTGGGACGTACACATCTTTTACAACTCCGAAGTTTGAAAACATGGTGAACAAACCTTTAGGATTCATTGAGTCCGGGATGTCATCAACAAAGATCGTATGGAGGTGAGCTACCTCTCTATGTCTACCTTGTCATCAACGTAATACCAGATTCCACCCACCTTGTTACCGCTCCATTCTTGAGTTACTTTTACAACACAAACTATATTTGGCCTGGAAGACCTTACTCATAAAGAAACTTTGTTACCATAGAAGGCCAAAACCCCATTGGCTCCAGATAAAATTGCTAAGCCAAAGGATGTTAGAGTTTATCAGATGGAAGAGAGTTCCTGAGGTTAGAATCTTGCATCCAATCCTGATACAAATTAATAAGAGTATTAGTACAAATGATCAAATTCGAATCCTCAATAAAACAAAAGCTTACATAACAGTTCCAATGCTATACCTTGAACCACTCAACCATTAAGCGTTTGTTATTATATATAATGTACCATTCTACTTATCAATATTACATTAAAAATACAAATTAATAGTCGAATAAATTGTATTAATATTATGTTGATACACAAAAAGATAATATAACATGTTGATAGGATATAAAATTCCCCCCTCCCTCCAAACACCTAGCTCGCCCCTAACAGCTCCCTGTGCCAATGCACAGTACACACCAAACCAATGGTAAATAATTTGAAAAAAGAAAAAAAAAATTCAAACAGTCAAATGATCGTTATTCCACCATTGGCCACAAATTTTTTTTTTTTTTATAAATTAATCCCTTTCCTCCTCCAAACGCCTATAAATACTATCTCTCTTCTATTTTATTTGTCACAAACAAATCTCTCTCAAGTCTCAACTTTTAACTCTCTCAATTAATTTTGAAATTTCATCCCAAAGAGTCAATTGCAATTATGCAAGTCGATAGTATTAATTATTTGAATTAATATCTATTAGTTACTCATTTTTTTATGTTAATTATTTCGTAACATATATTAGTTGCTATTGTTTATTCTTTATTTTAATTAATTGTTAGTTCATATATATTATTTTACTTACATTACTATGGATCATAATATTCCTAATATTTATGTCAATATTGATACATATAAACAACATGAATCTGTTGATTCTCCTTCTACTGTACCTAATATCCCTCTTCCAATAGTAGCATCACCATCTAGAGGCACATCTAGTACTATTTGAGAGCATTTTGAAAAAGTATACGTAACTAAGCCTGATGGTACAACTGTATTTAAAGAAAAATGTAAATATTATGCATCACTTAGTGTTGCATCTGTAGGGAATATTGGCCATCTAAAAAGGCATGCTCAACGACATTTACAAAATCAACAACCTGATATTAGAACTCAAATGCAATTAGGGGCTTCATCAACTGGTAATTTGCAAACATTTTCATATGATCCTATGCGTGCACAAAATTTTATAGTTGATTATATTATTAAAAAAGAATAACCTTTTATTACTAGTGAATATCTCAATTTTTTAAAAATGATTCACGGAGGTTTTGCACCACAATATCAAGATTTTTCAAGAAATACTACTAGAAACAGAATTTAAAAAATAAAAAAATAATAATAAATAAATAAAATTGAGGATATTAAAAGTGAATAATTTGAATTTTTCAAAAATTTGAATAGAAGAGTTTGTTTAATATCTGATCTGTGGTCAAATAATAGTTTAGAATATTAATGTATCACTACACATTTTATTGATAATGATTGAAAATAAGTTAAAAGAATTATTCCATTTATATTAGGTAAACTTCCATACATTGGTCATTGACTTGGAATAGAAATAAGAACGTATTATATGAGTGGGCTTTGCAAAATAAAATATTTACTATTAGTTTAGATAATGCAATATATTATAATCAGACTGTAGCCCATTTAAAATCAACTTTACAATTACTTGTTTATGGTTATTTATTTCATATTTGTTGTTATGCTCATATTTTAAATTTCATTGTTAAAGAAGCTATCCACATATACGAGACTTTTGTATTAGTAATAAAAAATGCGGTTCATACTACTATGTCTTCTGCTAATCAAATTTTGAAACACGAAAAAAATTTGTCAACGAGAAGATATGTCATTTAAAAAAATTAATTTTAGATATAGATAACATGTGAAATTCAACATATAATATGTTAAATAGAGCTTGTAAATAAAGACAAGTAATAGATTTATTTTTTGCAATAATATCAATAAGAGGAGTATTGACTCCCACAGAGCTTATTGACGCCAAGTAGCCTCATATAAAAATTTTCTAAAAATTTTTGATACTGCAATAAAATTATTTTCTTATATATATATATTCCTACTTTACCATTTATTTCACATATGTTAGCAAAAATAATGAAAGTTTTCACAAAATATATGGATAATGAATATGTAACTATTATTCATGCAATGAAAAAAAAAAAATTGATAAATATTTTAATCCATTGCCTCATCTTTGAGGTTAAGCCACAATAAGAGGAGTATTGACTCCCACAGAGCTTATTGACGCCAAGTAGCCTCATATAAAAATTTTCTAAAAATTTTTGATACTGCAATAAAATTATTTTCTTATATATATATATTCCTACTTTACCATTTATTTCACATATGTTAGCAAAAATAATGAAAGTTTTCACTAAATATATGGATAATGAATATGTAACTATTATTCATGCAATGAAAAAAAAAATGATAAATATTTTAATCCATTGCCTCATCTTTGAGGTTTAGCCATAATAATTAATCATAGGTATAAAGAAATTGGTTTACAAGAATTTTTAGAAAGTATTTTTGCTGATCAATAACACCTTGCTCCTATTATAAAAACATGCAAAAAATTATTTGAAGAATATAGGACAGTTGTATCTACAAATACACCTACAGGCACTATACTAGCCTCATCTTAACGTGGAAGATTAAGTGTTTTTTCTATAATAAAAAGTAGAAGAATATCTCAAATATACAAGTGTAAGTAGTTATGAATTACAACGCTATTTGGATAGCTCACCAATGGATGATAGCGAAAATTTTGATATTTCGAATTAGTGGAAACAAAATGAACCTATGTGGCCTGTGCTTTCACAGATGGCCCCTGATATGAAGTTTCAGAGTTATTGAATTGAGTCAGTACATCAATCATGTATAGATACTAGAGTTCATCTATACTTGCATATAGTTACTTAACTATATCTATCTATCTAACAAACCCAACCAATTCTAACAAACATAATCCATGACTAATTGTGGTGGAGATAATATTCATATGTGGTATAGCACACCGTGACTTAGACTACTCTTTCTCATTCCCCTTCAAGCAAATGGGCAAAGAAGAGACCATGAGCTTGCTGGTAAGATAAGAGAACCAATCATTGGGAAGAGGCTTGGTGAAAATGTCAGCCAACTGATAAGTGGTAAGAACATAGTTGAAGAAGAAAATTTGTGATGAGCTGAACAAGTTCCACGATAATTTTCTCTAAAATTAGAGTGAGAAGAGCCACGATCATGATGATAAGAGGTAAATCCTTTTGAAGCAAAGGAATCTCTCTATGTGGCATAAGATACAGTCAGATCAGATAGTAGTTTAATCTTTCCTTCAAAATGAAGAGCCTCTGAATAGAGAAGGGAAGAGAGATCAGCCATAGATATGCTTTTAGACCTTGTGCAAATCGCAATCTTCAGAGAGTCATACTCAACAGGTAGACTATTCAAAGTGATTAGAATGACGTCTTCATCATCAAGAAAAGAAGAAGTAATTCTAAGTTGATCAACAACAGTTTTGATATTATTCAAATAGGTCTCCATCGAATTGAAGCCTTTCGCAATTGAATTCAGCTTGATCTTAAGCTGATGAATATGAGACCGAGAAAGAGATGTGAAACGTTTTTCAAGGGCAAACCAGACCACGGAGCTAAATTGAAGATGAATAATTGTTGTGAAAATTGTAGAAGAGAGGGTATCTTTAAGACAGCTTAAGAGATGTGCATCGATCATACGCCATTGAACTGTGTCTGGATTACAAACTTCTGTTCTAGAAGAATTGCGAATGAAATCAACAGGACATGGAAATGATCCATCAACGATCTTCAATAGATCTATAGCATGAAGAATATTTTGCATTTGATTTTTCTAAGTAATGAAATTTGTACTATCAAGCTTGACAATGATAAGAGAATTGAGGTTTGAAATCAACATGTTGAGATTAGGTGGAATTGATGAAGAAGAAGAAGACTTCATTGATGAGCCCATGGATCGCTCGTTGGAGCTTCAAGAAAGCTCTGATACCATGAAGAATTTTAGAGTTATTTCATTGAATTGAATCAGTACATCAATCATGTATATATACTAGAGTTTATCTATACTTACATGCAGTCACTTAGCTATATCGATCTATCTAAAAAACCCAACCAATTCTAACAAACATAATCCGTAACTAATTCTAGTGGAGATAATATTCATATGCGATGCAACACACCATGACTTAGACTACTCTTTATCATGATATACTAACCATTTTTATTTCTACAGTTGCTTCTAAAATAGCTTTTAGTGCAGATAGACGGGTGCTGAAGGATTACCATATCAAGCTTTCACCCCAAATGGTTGAGGCACTGATGATATCTAGAGATCATATGCATAAACTTAAGAAAAGACAAAAATTATAGTAAAAATGAGATAATTTAAAGCGATTTGGATAGTATATTCTCGGGTAACACGAGTGAATTGTTTGACTCCTTCGATGATTGATCAACAACTTTTATTCTTTTTTCACTATTTCATTTTGTAATGTTTTTATTTGATTATTAAGGTGGAATATAATGCAAATAATTGGTAGGCTAGTAAGTGCCAACCTAATTGAGATGTACTTAATCTATAGTGATACAATTGCTCTACCATCATCAATAATCTATATCTATTTTATTTAATGATAAAAAATTTGGTAATATTTTATTTCATTTTGAAGTAAAAATTATTCATTAAATAAATGTTATCCATTTAATTTAATTATTGTAATATTTTGTTTCATTTAAATATATATATAAAACTATTCACTTCAAAAGAAGAAAATTACATAACCAAAAAAAATATAAGTCGTACATAATTAAATATCATCATATGAAACATAACCAAACAACTCATTAATCTATGTACTTAATCTATAGTGATACAATTGCTCTACCATCATCAATAATCTATATCTATTTTATTTAATGATAAAAAATTTGGTAATATTTTATTTCATTTTGAAGTAAAAATTATTCATTAAATAAATGTTGTCCATTTAATTTAATTATTGTAATATTTTGTTTCATTTAAATATATATACAAAACTATTCACTTCAAAAGAAGAAAATTACATAACCAAAAAAAATATAAGTCATACATAATTAAATATCATCATATGAAACATAACCAAACAACTCATTAATCTTAACTAAAATACTCTAATACAATTTTTCTTTTATATTTTATCCGTCATAAATAATCTATATATATAATATATCTATCGTTTATTTTTTGCAAAAAATTAATTAATTAATTAATTAAAAACCTAATTTGAGTGGGCTTGGGCCTGGATTTGGGTCAGTCTTTTCGATCCATGGGCCGACTCGGCCCGGATTGAAAAAATACAAGAGCCTATGGGGCCAGATGGCAGGCCGGCCTAATTTGGCCTTGATTGGGCCTGGCCGGGCCCAAAATACACCACTATATGGTGTATAGGGGTGTAAATTTGGCCAATGGGTTGGCCCGGGGTGGGCCTGACCCAGTTAGGCCTGGGCCCAAGCCCAGCCCCCAACCCTAGACCCTTGCCCTAAGCCTGAGCCATCATTTTGAAGCCCAACCTGACCCATAGGCCCAGCCCACCCAAGCCGCCCCATGGCCTAGCCTATCATCCCGCTCAAGGCTCACTCACTGCCCGGCCCGAGGCCTAGGCCACTCATGGCTTGGTGTCATTTTTAGTGGAAAATAATAAAATTTTGATGAAAAAAATAGAAAAAATTAAAAAAATGTTTAGGCTAGCCCAGGCCCGTCCATGGCCCGAATACTCCCTGAATCTGGGTCTGGCTCTAATTTTTTGGCCCGTGGGCCGGCCTAACTCGACCCGAATTTTGGCGGGAGCCTAAGCGGCCCGATATGGGTCGAGCCAGGCCGGGCCCAATTTACACCCCTAATGATGTATGGAAATATAATAAGTATTACATTATTGAATTGACAAAAAATAGTCGCTTTGCAGCTATATTTTTGTGCTTACATGTGTGTATATGTAGATCATAGATGGATAAATATATGAAAGAGAGATCCAGATATGAAGCCATTATTTCCTCTTTTTGGTCATTGATAAGTAAACACAAGCACCTCTATCAATGGTCAATGAAGAATTACACAAGTAGTGTGAATAACTTATATGGATCTGTCCTTTAATATTTGAAAATTGTAATAAATTTTATAATTTTGATATAATTAGAGGCTGGTCGAAAATGCTTCCAATGTTTTGAAAATTGAAATAGTACCCCCATATATTTCTGTATATTTATAAAATATGTAATGAAATGATCCCATAATTTTATGAAAATCATTTATTAATTTTCTATTTCATCAAGATTTTACAATGTACAATGAAATGATCTCCATCTATTTTACAATCTAGTTAATAGCAAGTCTATTTTTTTTTCTTTTTTTTTTTTGTACAAGATATACATGCTACTTCTTTTTTATTCTTATTTTAAAAAGTTTATTTGTATTTAGAATAAATTATGCTAATCTTCTCGGAAGTTTAGAAAAATATAAAATATTAAAAATATTTAAAAAAAAACTCCGTAAATTTGACATATATACATTGGGCTCCCCCGAGGTTTTAATTGACATAACATTTGGCCTTTTTTTCATGAATAATTCATTAGTCTTATAAATAAATAAAAAAATAAATAAAAAGATATTGTGATTTTGTTTAGGCTGAAATGAATATTACTTCTTGTTTATCTTTTTATCTTTACACTATCAACATTAATTTTGATTTCTTTAATTATCAAAAGGGTGATTGGTGTAATAATGCCAAAGGTTCTGGCTTTTTTCCAGTTCAAAATTGGACTAGAGCGTGTTGTTAGATTGCATCGGCCCACCATGGAGTTCACATCTATCACGCCCCGAAATTTTGACAATAAATATTCACCAACTCCCATTGTTAATTATAAACATGAGTAAGTATTCAATGTTAACATCATCTACAAATCTCCAACATCTGTATTCATTGATCATTAGGAGATTTACAAAAAGTATTCCACATGCAAATATGCATTCAACATCCCTAGCATATGAATCTATAGCATGTGGCATAGCAGTTCATATACAATTAAATTCCCTCAAGGGCTACAATTTTCAAGGCTTAAGCCTGGTTACACAAAAATGGTTTTAACCCATACACATAAAACCCTTGGCTTGCCAAAAATAATTACAACAAAAGAAAATAGCCTCGCGCTCTTAAAACATATCACACTCCTTTAACTCGGCAAAATTACCATATCTTTTCTTGCACAAAATCCCATAAAGGTGAACACAAAGCCCAGTAGGAAAATCTTAACAAAGTATATACATTTTATACAATCTCACGGGATGAATGCACATGCCATGACATGTTCAAAATAACATATATCTTTGTCTTTTGAAAACCTTCTTGCACAATGCAATCATGAGAATTCAACGTTTTAACAATTTCAATGTAGTTAATGGATGCGATAAATACGACTCAGGTAATCCCTACGTTGGTGTCTTCAAGTAGCCTTAACAAGCACTACCAAATGCCCACTTTACCGGTAGCTAACCAGAAGGCACATGGTACCTCCTTTGCGCGTATTTTCTGTCTCTCACCATGGATACTCAGGCCAACTTAACCAATACATCTACATCCCTTATCTGGACTTACCAACGTATTTATCCCAAAACAATTCGATAAGATCTTGTCTCACAAATCAATTTCCTTTCTCAAAATAATACTTTTCCAATGCAATATTTAAAAATCAATTGCATCAATAATAAAGGAGGATTGTAATGCAAATGTCCAATGCAATAATCAAGTTTCATTAAATAATCTCAATTTTTCTCAATTCATTCACACAATCTTCCATTATGATCAAATTCTACATCTCCATCAATGCAAAATCATGCTACATTACAAGAGATAAAATAGTACAACATTAGCCTTCAAGCATATTTCATATATTAATCATCATAATATAATTCTAAAGGATGATATAACAATCTCAATCTTCATGTATTCTTCCCATGTAAATCTCTATTTTCCACTTAGTCATTTCAAGACCAAACATCAATAAGCTATACAACAACAAGCTTCAATTAAATTACTACTCATTTTCTTTCCATGGAATTTCCTCTTTATACACAATCATAGGAACATCCCAATCACACATTCACCATAATACTAGACAACCATAGATTTCATAACATCATAACATTTTCTCAAAAACAAATCCTTAATTTCTAGGGTTTCCACAAAACCAAGTTTTTTTTTTTATCATTTTTGAAAGGATTTTCCAAAACAACATCTCTCCTCAACAATATAGTTTATACTCTCAAGAGTTTTTAGAAAACATTAAGAAAAATCCCCCTTTTAAAATCATCAAGAACTCATGAATCAAAATTTAAGTTCCACACTACAGGAGGAAGCTCCAAAATCAACATAAACTTGCAAAAATGTATATATAACTCAAAGATTATCCCCACCTCAAGCTTTGTAGAAGAAGAGAGAGAAAAAACTCCCAAATTTGACGGTATTGAAATCGGATCTCCACCGCACAAAACTTAGCCCTCGAGGAGTTCTCTAATTTTAATGAAGGAACAAGGGTCAAAGCTCTAATGGATTTGGAGAAATCAAAGGATTAATGTGATTTGGTGAGAGTAATATAGAGAGAATGAGGAGAAATACGTTTTAGAGTGAGAGAGAGAGAGAGAGAGAGAGAGATGAGAGAAAAGTGAGATGGGTGCTCAACCCAAGAAAAGAAAAAAAGAAAATTTTCAGACATAGCGCATTCCCATAGATGCGGCTCACTTTCTGTACATGCCCTCCGCTCGTGTATATAAAGCAGTGTTGAACCATCGACGGCCTCACCTCCCTCACATGCGACCTCACTTCTACACGTACGGCCCAACCCCCCGCACGTGCGTTCCTACCTTCCACCTAGAAATTACACTAGCTAAAACCAAGGCACCCATGATCCAATTTCATGCTTTCCAAAATAAGCGGGACTCAACTCTAGAATGAAATAAAGACGTGGATCCGAGGGAAGTTTCATGAACATTGAATTCAAACAGTCAACAGAACCTCAAATTAAATCCTGACATTCCCAACATGAGCAAGATAATCACAATTAAAGGAAAACGAGATGGGTTATATACCCGAGCATCACAACATCAATGATCCAAACTATTCAATGTTTAGAATTTATCGAGTACTTCATCTCTGCAAAAAATCACATTAATCGGATACCGATAACTACTTGATCAAATTAAATTTGTGCCAACAATAATTATGATTTTAAAAATAAATTATCAACACAAATGTTATCTGACCAAGTATCTATTGATACATGGTTGAAATACTCGATAAGTTCTAAATATTGAATAATTTGGATTACTAATGTGGGTCTCGTGGTAGACCCACGGAGGCCCAACAAGATGGTTCAATCTGAAACTGAATTGGAGACAAGCCTTGACCTAAAAAAAAGCTATTTTATTTTAAACAACATATCAAATCTTGTGAGAGGTCAATATAACTTACATTTCTATATATTGAGTTCTAATTTATAGTTCAAAATTTTAGAAAATAATGAAAAAAAAATGACTTTCTAGATTTGTTTAATTGTTTTTTTTTTTTTTTACACATACATATATATATATATAATTTTCACAATGCTCATGTAACAAATTGCCTTTGATTGGTAATGGGTATTTTTTAATAAAATCTCTTTATAAGTGCTTTATTCCATCTAATCTATATTCTTTTTGAGTATTTTATTAGGTCATGTTTAATGTTATATGACCAAATTACCCTTCTAATTTTTTGTACATATTTCATTTTGAAACTAATACACAATAAAAAAAAAAGTAATAGTAATCCCTAATTTTGTGAAGAAAATCTCTCTCACTCTAAAGAGAAAATATTTTCCTTATTTTATGGAGAAAATATCTCCCTCGTTCTAAGAAGAAAATATTTCCCTCATTCTACGGAGAAAATCTCAAATTATGAGCTTTTAACTTTTTTATAATGTGAAAATTTTAAAAATAGTGCAACAAAAAATCTGAACGAAAATTAAAATACAATGTGAAAGTTCAAAGTAAACAACAGGGAAACAACTAACTTTTGAAAAAATAAAACACATACTATAGTACAATATCAATATTCAGAATAAATAAAAAACATACAAGAAACCTTTGAAATAACAAAACTCATACAAAAATACATTATAAATGTTCACAGTTTACAATTAATACAACTAATCTTAAAAGGAATAAACTCATATCAATGTGAACATTTATACTGAAACGTGAAAATATAAAACAAAGTTGAAAAATGTGAAAATGGACTATTTCGATTGTTCAATGGTAATAAAAATGATTGCTCAGCCAACAAACATAGTAACAAAAATAATAAATATACAATTAACTTTCGAGAAAACAAAACTCATATCAAAATACAATGTGAATGTTTATAATTTACAATTAACATACAACTAGCCATAAAAAAAATAAACTCGTACCAACGTGAACATTAACATTGCAATATGAAAATATTAAACAAAATTGAAAAAAGTGAAATCAACTACTTGGATTATTTGGATTTTCACTTTTTTCAATTTTGTTTTATGTTTTCACGTTGCAATGTAAATATTCACATTGGTATGAGTTTATTTTTTTTAAAGCAAGTTTTGTGTTAATTGTAAACTGTGAACATTCACATTTTATTTTAGTATGAGTTTTGTTTTTTCGAAAGTTAGTCATATGTTTATTATTTATTGTGAACATTAACATTATACTTTAATATGTGTTTTGTTTTTCAAAAGTTAGCTGTATGTTTATTATTTATCATGAACATTCACATTATATTTTGATTTGTGTTCACATTTTTTGTTGTGTTATTTTAAAATTTTCACAATATAAAAAAATTGAAAGTTCATAATTTGAGATTTTCTCTTTAAAGTGAGAGAGAGATTCTCTCCATAGAATAATGGAGAGATTTTATCTATGAAATGAGAGACCACTGTTATTTTTTTATTGTATATTAATTTTAAAATAGAAATATGTGCAAAAAATTAGAAGGGTGATTTGGTCATATAACATTAAACATAACCTAATAAAATATTAATAAAGAAGATAGATTAGATGGAATAAAACACTTAAACGGAAGATTCATCAAAAAAAAAAAAACCTAATAAATAAAGACTCTCATTTTATTTTCTAATTAAATATTGTACAATCAAAAATCCAATTAATCCTACACTCAAAAATCCAACTATTCAAATTTATTACATATGTACGATCAAATCTCTTGTGACTTTTAACTTACATGTTTATTCATTTACTCAAAATTACCCTGATAAAAGCAAAAAAACAAAAAACAGAGTTGTTTGGGATTCTTTATCAGGCACATATAAGAGCAGTGGTTATTAGAAAAGATAATTTAAAAAAATAATAATAATTTTAAAAATTAAAATTATAAATTTTTTTCACTAATCACTACAGGAAATCAGGGATTTAATGGCGTTTTATTAAACGTCACTTTTTTTTTATTTTTAACGACGTTTTATGACCGTCGCATATTTGTTTAACCAAAATAGCACCGTTTTGTATTTAAAGGCGTTTAACCGCCTCCAAATGCGGTAGATACACGCGCCCCTTTTTTGAAACCCTTATTTTTTAATCTGAGCCCTCTCTCTTATACTCTCTTATCTTATACGCAGACATCTCTCTCTCAGCGACGAAGAAGACGAAGGAGATAACTCTACGAAGAAGCTTCGTCTCTCGAAAAATAAATCGGCTGTTCTTGAAGAGAGCTTCAAAGAACACAAGCTCCATCAGTTTTTTAAAGCGATTTCGAAGTGATTTCGAAGATTCAGATCGATATCAATCAGCTGTTCAGAGCGATTTCGAAGATTCAGATCGATTTCGAGATTCAGAGCGATTTCGAAGCTCCGTCGCCACCGTCATCTGCACCGGCGAGGTAGCGAGCTCCACCATCTCCCTCTCTCTCTCTCTAGATCTCATACTGATTGTACCTTTATAAGTGTTTTTGGCTCTGAGTTGGTTCAGAAGTATGTTGGAGAGGGCTCTTGATTGGTTAGAGAACTTTTTGTTATGGCCAGGTTTGTCCGACTTCATTGATAACATTGTTATTGCCAAAAAATTATAATATCTTGTATATCAGCTTAATAAATCTTTTTAGTCTACAGAAGTGTTATATAGTACCTCTTACATGTTTTAACTTGCAATATGTGATATTCTTTTTGGCAGACTTTCTCTTTTCTTTTCTTTTTCATATTTATTTTGGTTGTATTTATGCGAGTAAGGCTATCAGTTGATGAGACTAAAATGTTGTTTTGAACTGCTTTACCTGATCAAATTTGATAGGAAGACATACTGTTGAAGTTGTATTAACAACTTTATAATTTGGGGATAAAAAAGTTAAGAACCCTGCATCTTGGACTGAGTTGTTCAATAATTTGTTAGGACTATTTGATAAACTTAGGTATCAATGAGTTTTTTTTAATAGAATAGTTATCCTATTAACTTCTCCACCAAATTTGTTTTTGTTCATAGTGGAGTGCAAGTTAACTTCTCAAACAAATATGTGGCATTTTTTCTTTGCATCTTTTTTATTATCTCTATGTATGTATGTTGCTACATATATATATGTATGCAGTTAGATATTGAGATTCCTTCTGAGAATTTACTTTCTTGCCCGTATGTATATGTATAAATGTGTATAATTTTAACTTTTTTTTTTTTTTGCTTTTCTAAAGGTACTCTTTGATTCTGAAACTGTGCGGTGGTTGAACCATGCGGTTGAAAAGATTTGGCCTGTTTGTATGGAGCCCATTGTTTCATAGAAAATTCTCCTCCCTATCATACCTTGGTTCTTGGAGAAGTACAAACCATGGACTGTGGTACGAGTCTACCGTCCTAAATACGATTAATTGTTGTCCTTGTTCCATTTTTCTGGTTCAAAATGCCTTCGTCTTTGAGGGATTCCCTATTCTACTCGAACTGAAATTTTGTACAAAATTCGCATACAAATAATGCGGCTTTTTGGGGGTTATATTAATTTCAAACTAAAACGCCTAATGTTACGACTTATAATTTGAAAAATGGCATTACTTACACCACATCATTTTGGATGAGTTTTATGTATGAAAATTGTGTTTTTAAATCATTTTTAATGTGTTGATGATTAGTATTGAGAATTATTTGGGTATATACACAAAAAGACGCTGTGGTTCAACATCTGTATATGGGACGATCACCTCCTGTGTTCACAGAAATGAGGGTTCTTCATCAAACCACTGATGACGACCACTTGGTATGTAATACTGTCTTAGTCATGGTGGATTCATGTCAATAATGTATTACTTCTAGTCATAATCAGTTTCGTAGCCAGAATAATAGTTGAAATTCATTAAATGCAGGTTTTGGAGTTGGGAATGAATTCTCGGACTGCAGATGATATGAGTGCAATACTTGCTGTGAAATTAAGTAAGAGATTGGGTTTTGGAATGCGGGCAAAGTTGCATTTGTTGGGCATGCTTGTTGAAGGGAAGTTAACAAATTACTGTTAAATTTAAATTTTACTTTTACATCACACATCTATAATGAGTTATCCTTTGTTATACTGTTCTTAATTTCATATTTTCTCCCTGCATCTGAAATGTGTAATCTGTAGAGTACAGAATCGATCTAGAATGTTTTGTAATGATTTTTAAAATTGGAATAGTTGTCATGTGCCATTGATTGCGAAAAAATGACTAATGCTTAGTAATTTCTTCTTGCATTTAACAGAAAATGTCTTTCTTTCTCTCTTCTAGGTCTTGATTGGGGTGAAGTTCCTTCGTCATTGGCCTCTCCTTGGCCGTTTGAGAGTATGCTTTGTCGAGCCACCATATTTTCAGATGACAGTGAAACCTATTTTCACTCATGTTACAGAACTTCCTGGGATTGCTGGATGGTTGGTAAGTTATTGTCATGTTTCATGTGCAACGATTACTTCGACATGTCTCTCTCATTTTTTTTTATTATCTTTGAATGATATATTCATATATATAGCATATAATAAATATATAAAAAATTATATATTTTATGTGTGTCTTTCATGTGTCATGTCCTATATTTTTTGAAAATTGTTGTATTGGCATGTTCGTGTCGTATCACTTGCCTGTGTTCATGCTTCTTAGAATCTTAGGTAGACAATAAGGGATAGAAACATGCCACAATGTCAAAAAAGTGGCTGAATGGTGTATTCGTCAAGTGATTCCTATAATGAACTTGAAGTGATTCCTATAATTGCAAGTTTTGCTCCAAAGTATTTTATTTTTTTAAGCTAAAAAGTTCAAAATGCCTTCGTCTTTGAGGGATTCCCTATTCTACACGAACTGAAATTTTGTACAAAATTCGCATACAAATAATGCGGCTTTTTGGGGGTTATATTAATTTCAAACTAAAATGCCTAATGTTATGACTTATAATTTGAAAAATGGCATTACTTACACCACATCATTTTGGATGAGTTTTATGTATGAAAATATCAGTGGATGCGTAGGTAGCTGCTTGATGGAACTCCACCACACCTGGAGATCCAAAGTAGAAAATATCAGTGTTTTATGCAAATCACTGATTGGAGATCATCATTTTCATTTAGAATCATCAAATTGCAATGTTTAGCAGTTTCAAGAGCTGAAAACAATATTTTCCAGCACTGGATTCTAATGGCTTTATTTCACTCTTGATTTTTGAATTTAAGATATTTGCCTTTTATTTCATTCTATTAGATTCAGAGTCTTTTCTGGAACCATTTCTTTACCTCCTTAGCAGTGTGTAGCTTTTAATAGCATGCCAAGTTGTAGTATGCAAATGTCAGAATTTGGAAGGTTTGATCTGGTTGTTTTCATCGGTTGCATGATTTATGGATTGATCTGATGCAGGAGACCCGGATGTTGATGGCCTTAGATGTTCAGGACATTATTAAAAGGCATCAATCACAGATCATCACCTCCTTGACAGATCTAGATATCAGGTTAGTTTAAGTGCTTTGTAGTTTTTTGTAGATACTTTATGCTTCTTCACCATGAGGCACAATGATCGGTTACATGGTAAACAAAAACAAAAGAGAGACTCAGAGAGGGAGAGTGCTTAAAACTTGATTTCTTTCCAACTTTCTATTCATCCTGCTATCTGAATCCTGTTTCATTGTACCTATGTATAGGTGTTGTCAAACCTGGAAACTGGTAGAAACATGCTGAAACACTTAATAGTGAATATATACTTTAAATTGTATTTATAAATTTCTGCAGAGTAAGTACATCATGCATAGTAAAACCTCCTAATATAGTTACAAAAAAATGAATCTAATTGGTATTTGGTTGATTGTGGATCTTTAATTAAGCATGCCCTGAAGACTTGGGTATTAAACTTGAAGGCCCAAGATTTGAGGATTTAACCTCAGGTTGCTTTTGTATGCTAACAAGTGTTACACTTATCTGAATTTTTATCTTTATCATTGCTTTTATAACTTCAGATATTCGGTTAATATGAAAATGTTACCTATTCATCTATTTTCTTCCATTACAAAGAGATATATTTCATCCCTTCTATTTAATTTTTTCTACTGCATTTATTTCATGGTTTCTAAGCTCATAAAACTAGGCACATATTTGTGTAATGTTTTCATCATTTGTCATTACAATAAATGAATGATTGGAGCACCATTACGTTTTGGCAACATGACCTGCACAAATTTGTAGCTTTTGGTGCACATGATTTCCCTACCCTGGTGGGAAGGGTATTCTTGATTCCATCACAGTTTTTCAAGGTGATCTCATTTCTAATACATTCTGGCATATCATTCTATGTTAGTTATTTCATATTCTCTCATTTGATGCTAGGGAAAAAATATATAATTATGTTTTATTTAATTTTGGTTGGATACCAGTGTTTTTTTAGTTGTAGCTTAGCTGCTGTTAAGATAACCTGCTCTGCTTATTGTTGTAAATATGTCTTAACTTGTTTTCTCTTGTTTTTTTGGTGACAGACGAGAAATTTTCGTTTCCACTGTGGCCTTGTATATGTTTCAGAACCAGGGTATGTCTATCATTATCATGTGAATTTAGATTGATGCTTGAATTCTATTCTTATTCAAATCTTGTTACATACTGCATTGGTTGTGCATATATTGGTTAAATTTCTATGTTTAGTACAAGTCATTTGTGGCAACACAGGAGGCTGTTGTCACCATTTGATATCTAGAGCAGAGAGAACACCTTGAATTTTCTGTTACAATCTCTCATTGGAAATAGTTGTGTACTTACCAATTTCAGATATATGCTTTTAGAGCTGGAGTTCCTCGGCATGCCATTATTAAAAAGTTTGAAGGTAAGGAAATATCACAACTTGAGGATCTGATATCTGTACTTACCAATTTTGTTGAAGTTCTTGCTGCTCAACAAAGCCCAGAGAACCCCAATTGGTTCTAGGTAGTATACAATCTGAACTCTAAACCTTCCAGTCTTATACTGTGCAGCAGTTTTTTATTTCTGTGAGATTCCATTTAAAGTTGACAATTTGTTTGTATACCATTAGTGCTGGCATTTTCTGTGCATTTGATAGATGAGTTATGCACATGCATTAAGATAAAAGTTTAATTGTGTCTTCTTTAATATGCTAGACCAAAATTACCAAGTTCAGATCATCCTGATAATTGAAATTAAATCATTCTTGATTTATCTTGCAAGTGTCCTTAAGAATTGGACTAGTTCGACGAACACCATTTATGTTATTGCAAGTGTCAACTATTATGGTTTGATGCAAATATTTGTTAATCTATTCAGTGATCAGTAGTTATTTATTTGGTTTAGACATGTATTTGGAATAAAGTAGTACTAGTAGAGTCAAAATCTGCTTTGTGGAACTAGAGATTGCAAATGGTTCTAGCTAATTTTTAGGAGTTCAGTTTGTGAATCTTTTAGTTCATCAACACAACTTGATGGTCTCTGAATAATGAATTTTCTGGATTCAAACATTAGGATTCAAATTGATTGTTTACAAGCTCTGTCAAATCATATGGTTTGGACCATGAATTGGAAAACACGTGTCCATGTTCCCACATATTTTTCTACTAGCAGATGTGTTTGATAATTGAGGAATACTAGTTTCTTTTTGGTTTTTAGATCTTTTTAGATTTTAAAATATTACAAAGAGGTTTCTCATTGTTGCTACCAACAGCTATTGAGTAAAGCTTAAGTTTGTTTTGTTTACTAGTCAGACCAATGAAGATTACAGATTCTGATTTGTGAAGTCACAATTATTATAAACTTATTACTATCTGATAGAAGCATGCTAAAATACTTTTTTTCTGACTTTTTCTACAATTTCAAAGCCTCAGAAAATGACTAATTTATTTAAATTGTTCTTCCAGGTACAAAACCTTCTTCAACAGATGGTGAGTTGTAATGCACATCTTATGTTTTATAACTGTAACACTTCTACCATTATTGATTTATGCACTTTACCTAATTTGGCTTCCATATTTTGATGCAGGAATCCAGACCAGTGAAGATTACAGATTCTATGCTATATCAACTGGGTTCAGTGAATTGAGTATCAAGGACAAGACATTAAATTAAATCAAAACTCAGGGGGTTTGTCTTAATGTTTTTCCTGATATTTTTTGGCGAACGTTAAAACATAATTTGTGGATATGTTATTTTGTAGTTAATGGTAACTGTATATTAAATTGAATGGGAAAGTGAATTAATATTGTATTTGCTACTTGGCAGCTTTTCATATAATTGCTTTATCTTTTGACAAATGTTTCATTTGAATGGGAACGAGAATTATTGATTCATATTAGTATTATTTTTCAATTTTATTACAGATATTTTTTGGTTCAACCACATAGAATTAGCACAATTTTAAAAAAATAAATTAAAAAAATAAAGATATAATGGCATTTTTTAAAATGCCACTACACAGTCAACGATTATATTTTTAAAATCCAAAAAAAAGCAATGCTAAAAACAGTTATGACGTCAGTTTAACGTTATGTATCACATTTAGCGGTGTTTTAACCATTTAACGACGTTTTTAAAGCGCCCCAATGTTATAGCGACAGTCGCAGCTTCGACGTTTGGTGCTAAGCGCCACAAAAAGAATTAACGGCGTTTTTGACACCTATAACGGCGTTTTTTAAACGCTGCTAAAAGCTGAATTTCTTGCCGTAAATGTATAATAATAAGACACTTTATGACGTCAGTTTAACGTTATGTATCACATTTAGCGGTGTTTTAACCATTTAACGACGTTTTTAAAGCGCCCCAATGTTATAGCGACAGTCGCAGCTTCGACGTTTGGTGCTAAGCGCCACAAAAAGAATTAACGGCGTTTTTGACACCTATAGCGGCGTTTTTTAAACGCCGCTAAAAGCTGAATTTCTTGCAGTAAATGTATAATAATAAGACACTGATTTTTATTTTTAATTTTTATTTTTGGGTGATTGTTACACTTCACATTAAATATATATATATATACTGAGACAAGGATAGTGACATTTGAATGCTCAAATTGTGATGCTAATGTTTTTGTTATCAACAGTTGTTTTCGAATGTATTTTCCTCTGATTCATGTACAAAGCTTAAGAACAATGTTCTTTTCTTTTTTTTATCAGATCTGATTTGTTCTGTTCTTTGTTTTTCTTTTATATGTTGTTTTTAAGAGTTTTTGGAAAAGATTTATAACCAATTACAATTTAGTCAAATACCACGTGGTATGTTCCAAACTTAGGCTCCGTTTGGGAAGAGAGGTTTGGAGTTTTTTGGCTAAAATAACCACAAAAAACAAAATAGATTTTTTAGGCTAATAAGATAAAATATCACATCTAACCCATAATCATTACATCATTTCTCTCACAAAGAAACCAAAAGCTCTTCTAAACCAGTCTTTTTAACCCTAGGCTAAAATAACCAAAAAAGTCAAAAAGTTAAAATGGCAACCCACTTCCCAAACGAAGCTTAAGGCTTTATACAATTGTCCTTTAAGAAGGTTTTATAGTTTGGGATAACTTTTTCACACCACATTTGATTTGTAGAAATACTAGTCTGGATAATTTATTTTGAGATTGTAATAGTGAAATAATTTATTCAAGGAGGGTGTTTTTGAAATTTTGTAACAACGGTTATTTCGGAATAAGTTGTCTCATCCTTTTCCTTAATTAGGATAAAATAATCTCACGTATGCAGGATAAAAAAGAGGACCCCAAAAATTAGTTATCTTGGGTAGAAAAAATTAGACAAAATACAAAATTATTTTATTCTATATTACTTATCCCCAATCAAACATGGTGTATCTACCTTACTCTCACATTTCTTGAGAGAGAGTTGTGTACAATTCATTTCGAAAGGACAATGAATGGTAGAGACATCATTTTTAAGTTATAATTTTATTTTTATCTTTTTGTTTTGTAATATATGCTTACATTAGAACTTACTACTATAGCAAACAAAAGCAAAGAGCAATAATCCTCATGGACCCCTCTCCCCAAAATGGAGTTTAGCTTTAAGAACGACTCAATAATTGAACATATCAAAACTAATCAATCATAGTGCCAAGTGGAACTTTTTCTCTTAGAAATAATGCGTTATTGGATTGGATTAAGCTTTCCTATTAGTAAGCTTTTGAGTTTTAATTTGTTAGTGATAAACAACTTTAAGTATTTGCAAATTGTGGGGCTAGTTAAAAGTATTTGCGTCTGCTCAATCCGGTCTCTAAGCATTTGTGTTGGCGTGGATATGTTTTAGTGACACTGACAAAACGGTTGCAAACAAATAAGAGAAGTATACATTTTTTGTGATGGCATACTAGCCAATGCTGCAAATCAAAGTATAAACACAACGGATGAAAAATTATGGTTATACCTTTTTCTGCAGAGTCTGAATTGAAAGATCTCGTGGGTAAATCGCGTGCTTCCTGAATCTGATCAATCAACCCAGCAATGGAGTAATATTACAGAATGAATATCACCCACATAAGTCACAGTCATCTATCCATATCAGTTGATATGATAGATATGGATATCCTGAGTGGTTATCCAAGTAAGTTTTGAATTCAAATTCAAACTTACATGGATAAGGTTCAAAAGGGTCAACGGGTCATGCCACATGGGCGCCCAATTTCTAATAAATGCAAATAATATCACTTTTGTGACTACAAATTTCTGTCGCGAACAAAAAAGGAATAACAATAATAATAATTTTTGCAATGGCATATGTACTTTTTCAATGAAAGCATGAGTATCTTACTTTTTCAATGATTTTTTGGTGGCTTAAAGATGTAGAGTGAGGGAAAATCAACTCAAACCACTTTTGTGATATATTATATTTTTGTGTGTACTTTCTTTCTTTTTTTCTTTTTTTTTGATCAGCAAAATAAAATTTTATTGATGAAAAAAGCATAATACATGCAAGTCAATTTTTGCATTTAGCCTTAATTTTGCAAGGAATTTTTTTTTTTTTTGTTGTAAGGAAAAAGTTTAATAACTCCAAATCACAACCCCAAAAGTTTGCATATCACTTGTGTATTCGTGTAAATATGTACTTTTTCAATGAAAGCATGAGTATCTTACTTTTTCAATGATTTTTTGGTGGCTTAAAGATGTAGAGTGAGGGAAAATCAACTCAAACCACTTTTGTGATATATTATATTTTTGTGTGTACTTTCTTTCTTTTTTTCTTTTTTTTTGATCAGCAAAATAAAATTTTATTGATGAAAAAAGCATAATACATGCAAGTCAATTTTTGCATTTAGCCTTAATTTTGCAAGGAATTTTTTTTTTTTTTGGTTGTAAGGAAAAAGTTTAATAACTCCAAATCACAAGCCCAAAAGTTTGCATATCACTTGTGTATTCGTGTAAGAATTAAACATTTACGACACAACCGTTATCATGTCATTGTCGACGAGATTATGAGTGATGTTTTAGAAATCTTTAGCAAGACTCATTTTTGTAATTTCTAGCCCTCAAATAAATTTTATTGTTCGAAGATAATGAAAGTACACTAAATTCAGTGAAATTTCAATGACATTGAAATAACTCTGGATTTTACATAGTAGAATTTCACTACGTTTTAGTCAATTATAGTGAAATTGCGCTATGACTTGAGTTAGTGAAATTTTGCTATCCAAGGCTTACAAACTCACTGAAAATTTTGTTAATATCTATTTAAAATTTCAAATTTTACAGAAAACAGAAATATAAATAAAAAATAAGAAGTTATTAAATTTGAATTTTTTTTCAAGACAAAAACAACAAGAACCTGTGATAGTACTGGGGTATTTTCATTATAAAATGGCCTTAGAAATTTTAAGGACTTGAATTAGGAATTGTTGTTATTCTGTACTTATAAGAGTTATCATATAATGAGTGAGCTCTAAAGCTCCCTTAAAAAAATTTATCCAATTATCCAAAAGGAAATGTTAGAGTAACAACTCTAATAGTCGAAGGTCTCTTTTGCATTGGTGAAGTGTCTTTGTGAGAAATGAAACAGGATATATACTCATATACCTAGGGTAACACCATTTAATAAATTTTTCAATTTTTTATTTTTAAATTTGAATAATTTCTGAATAAAAAATAACAAGTTTGTGTGTGCACGCGCAATAGTGCTGGAAAGAAGGGACTATCAACATAACTTCAATCAAATGTCCTTAGATTACTTGATCCACATGCCAAAAAAAAAAAGTTGCTTGCTTAGTAATGTGAAGCCAATTACCTTCCGCAAATAAATTATTTTAAAAATCTCTAAATTAAAAATAATAATTACTTTGAAGGAAAAAAAAAAATGAAAGGTAGCAACAAAAAAAGAGTTTGAGTATTTACAACAACAGGAGAGTCAAACCAAGTACTATTTGATCTACAAACTTGACATTTCACATTTTGGTAAATTTTATCTTTCAACGATGATAGAGACCCTTTTTGGAGGACTCTACAATCTCCAAGTGATCCACACCACTCATGATGTGGACAGTGAGTTGTGAGGGTCTTCTAAAAAGAGATCTCACTCATTTTTCTTTATTTTTTTAGTACGTGAGGTGCATTTTTCATTTGGAAGAGTCAAATCAGTTGACCACCTTCTAATTTGTTAAAATGTATTGTCAATTTGATTAAATTAATATAAAATTACTTCAAAATAATAATTCTAATAATAAATGAGTTCAAAATGAAATCAATTAAAACTTGAGATTTCAAAATTACACAAACGACAAATTACAAAGATTAGCTTTGTAAAAATCATAGAATAATTTGTCGAAATTATGTGTTGCGCCTTTGATTTGTTGTAAATTTGACTTTTGACAAATTATAAATGATTGTTTTCAACAAATTCCAATCACATCCAATAGTTAACTCCCCCTACGAATTTCGATTGAAAAAAATCACGCAACTCCATGTAGTCAAGGAGACCAAAGTGAAATTAATTATAAAATAAAAATAAAAAATAAAAGGCAAAATTCGTTTTGAAATTAATTATAAAATAAAAAATAAAAGGCAGAATTCGTTTTACCCTATAGTTCAGCCCCATTGTATTTTATCTGGTATCATTTAAAAATAATCACTTACTTTAGCGTTTGTTTGACATGCATTAAAAAAGTAAAGTTTTTTTTTACACATATACACTTATTTGGATCACATCAATTAACATTTATCAACATTTTCTCTCTACTTTTCTATCCACTTTCTCTACTTTTCTGCAAATATTTTTTTTATAAAAAATAAAAAAATATACTTATTTAAAAATCAAATAATACCCTTGCCTTCATTTGCTTCTCTTCTATACTCTACAAACCTCAACCAGCAAACCTAGCCCCTACCAGCAATTCTTGCTACTCCAGGTAGCAAACCATTACCACCTCTTGCCCCAAATTGAACTCCAAAATCAACCCCAAATCAAACCCACAAATCCTTCTCCCAAAAAAAATTTAAAAAAAATAAAATAAATAAATAGTACGAATTTTGGGTAACAGAGAGAGACAACTGAAATCATATACCCTTTGTATGAGATCTAACAGCAAAAAATAATGAATAATATGATTTTGTCAATGATGGCGAGAAGCGATGTTGGTCAAAGTGGATTTGTAGGAGTTGATCGGGTTTGAGGTGGGGTAGCATGGTCGCCGAAGTAAGTTTGCTGGTTTGTTTCTTTCAGCCGCACGATTTATATATATTGTATTATTATCATGTATTTATATTTCAGTGGGGTGTATATATATATTGTTTTATTGTATACAATGGGCTGTATATAGGGTTGGACCTCATTAGGAAGAATATGAGTAAAAGGACATGTCTTTGTACAACGGAAATTGACTCTGACTCATAATTTTTTTCATGCTAACTCTTCAAGCAAGCGCTTGTATAATAATTTTTTGTTAATATTGACAGAATTAATAACGGTAGCTAGGCATAATGTAAATTAATCCCAAATCACAAGAGAATATGTGATTATTTTCAAATAATATGGGGTAAAGTACAACTGGTCTAGAATTCATTTGTCCATTGAAGTCAAGTGTTTGTTCTTCCAGCGGAATGTTAATTTTTCTTCCTAGAAAATACTAGTGACAATGGCAGGAAGAGTAGGCAAACAACATAGGAATGGGTATGGTGGGGGATGGCAGCCCGTGGTTCGTAGACATGGAGGAAGGGGAGTGTGGAGCAGAAGGGAGGAAGCAACGATTCATTCGGTTTTTGTGGATAACATAGAAACCATGGGCGCAAAAGGCTTATACTCCATCTTCTCCAACTATGGTGTAGTTCTGGATGTTTTCATTCCAAACAAGAGAAGACAAATGATGCGATCTCGATTTGGCTTTGTACGATATAACTGCTCTGTAGCAACAAACATGGCAGTTCAAAAAGCAAATGGGCTTTGGTGCGATAACAGAACACTAAAAGTCAAAATGGCAGAGTTTGGAAAAGAGTATGATACAAAGCGCAGGTCGATTCGAGGACCACCGATAAGGAAGGTTAAGGAGGTCAATCACATGCCTACGGTTGGGTACCAAAGGAATCAATCATATGTAGAGGCTGTAAGAGGAAGAGATGATGCAACAACCACAGTTAGAACCATTAAGGCATATGAGGAAGGAAATGGCTGGTTGTATGAAAGTGTAGTAGTTAGGCTCAAATCATCTAACTCATCGGATAACTTTAGGGTGGAAATAGTAAGGCAAGGCTTTGGGGATGTTAAGGTGCGTATGGGAGGGGGCAGAGATATAGTTCTTTCTTTTCAATCAGCTGCAGATAAGAAGGATAAACTTGTGAGAATGAAGGATTGGCTTAATGAATGGAGCGAATTAGTCCTAGAATGGAGGCAAGGTTTGGCTTTGGAACAAGAAAGATTTGTATGGCTTAGCTACTATGGAGTTCCATTGAACTTATGGAGTTACAATACATTCAGTAACATTGGCAAGAACTGGGGAGTAGTGATTGGCATGGATGACGATACGCTTCGGCTGAATTCGCTTCAATGTGGAAAAGTGAAGATAGCCACGAAAAGTACGGACTCCAACAATCAAACCATCAACCCGGAGTGCAGAGGTATTATCTACCCAGTATGGGTGTGTGAGGAATAAATTATAGTATATAAGGCAGCGTATGATCCGTGTGTATCCCAATCCAATCAATGGAAAAACGGTGAGAAATACTCCTCAATGGGGGATAAAGATGAACAGGTTATAGATAAAAATAGTAGACATGAGGAAGAAGATGATGATGTGGAGGTCCAGGTGGACAAGGCCTTAGGGAGCAAGTGTGATGTAGCTGGGGTGGGTCAAAACTTATCACCTACTGCTGAGGCTGAGTTGGACGAGAGGGGTAGGTTGAGGGATGTCGCTGTGGTGGCTGAGACAGAAATGAGGCAGGAAGGGTCAAAGGAAGGTAACGCATGCATGAGAGACTCTGCTGAATTGGGGACGAGTTCCAAGCATTGTGATGATGTTGTCAGGCGTAGGGTTGATAGGGAAGTCTACACCCCTAGCTTTATTAAAAGTATTAGTGGGTCAACAAGCAATAGGGCTGGAATTCAAATTGTAGTGGACCTGAATAGGGCCCAAACGAATCCTGGTTTGAATGGGTTGGCCCTAAGAGTTGTTGGGCTTGTTGAAGTTGGTAGCAATAAACCACAAACCTTCTCTCCAACCCATATACAAGAAACTAATAGTTGTCCCCAGAGGAAAGCTTTATTGAAGGCAAAAGACAAACAAAAAATAAAACCATCAGTGCTGAAGAAGCAGCTGAAAGGGAAGTTCGGTGTAACTAGGAAATTGGAGGAAGCTTCACTAAATTTGAGGAAGGAAGCAGTCTTCAGGTCAGCCGTAGCTTCCATCTCACTATCAACGACGAGTAGAACCAGTAGAGGACGGCTTATGAAGTCAAAGGCAGAAGTATCTATTCAAATCGGTAAAGTTCTTGGCCTTGATTGCGAAGGACAAGAAGAAGCGGTGATCAGCAAACTGGTCGCTGTTGAAGCTCAAGATATGAAAAGAGTACGACATAAGGAAGGGGATGCAACGAGAGTATGATACTCAGCTGTAATAGAGTACGATTTGTTGTGCAAATGAAGATACAATCATGGAATGTAAGGGGTATTGGTAGACCTGAAATAATGAGGAAGCTAAAAAAATATCTTACAGAAAGAAAAGTAGACATTGTTCTTTTTCAAGAAACAAAGAAGCCTAGAATTCATTCTTTCATGGTTCAGTCTATGTGGCCTGGGGATAAATTTGAATTTATAGCAGTTGATGTGATTGGAAGGGCTGGAGGTCTGTTATGCATTTGGAACCCGGAGCTGTTCCAGTTGAAAGTAATCACAATTTCATCTTGTTATCAGGTACACTTTTTTCTAGCTTTGACTGTGTTATAATCAATGTATATGGACCTAATAAGGTGGCTAGAAGAAAAGAGCATTGGGATTCTTTTGTTAGATTGAAATCCAGTTTCCTGGGTCGATGGTGCATGAGGGGTGACTTTAATGAAATTAAGAATATGTCAGAAAGAATTGGGTGTTCAAGGAGAGATACAGGGATGAGGGATTTCAATAATATGATTGAACAACTTGAGTTGATAGATATGCCTATGCTAGGGAGAAAGTTTACCTGGTGTAATTCTTAAGCTAGAGAGAAATGGAGTAGAATTGATCGATTTTTGCTTACTTATGAGTGGGTGCAGAATTTTAATTTCAAATTGTGGGGTCTTCCTAGAATGTTGTTTGATCATTGTCCTATCATTTTAATAGAGGATAATAGGGACTGGGGGCCCAAGCCTTTTAGATTTTTCAATGCTTGGCTCTTACATCCCAATTTCCTAGCATTCGTCAAGTAAAGTTGGTTAGAATTTGTTGTGGAAGGCTGGGCAGGTTACAAGTGTCTTATGAAGTTTAAAGCTCTGAAATAGGCATTAAAACAGTGGAATGTAGCAGTGTTTGGTAAGATTGAATCAAAGCTAAAGAGTGCTGAAGATGAGGCCCATAATCTTGATTTGTTAGTTGAGGAGAGACCTTTACTGGATTCAGAACTGTTTAGGCATAAGGAAGCCAAGGGTAAAGCTTGGAGACTAAGTAAAATGTTGGAATGGATTTGGTTACAAACATCTAGAGTGAATTGGGCAACTAAAGGGGATAAAAATACAAGGTACTTTCACATGATGGCATGTAACAGAAACAACCGGAATTCTCTTTGCTCAATATTAGTTAATGGTGTAATGATTGAAAAACCTACGGAACTAAGGGCTGAAGTTCAGGCACATTTCATGAGGATTTTTTTTTAAGCTTGGAAAGTCAAACCCAAACTGTCTGGCTCATTTCCAAGTATTGGTGGAGCTCAAGTTGTGGAACAATTGGAGGCAAAATTTTCAAAGGAGGAAATCAAATCTGTCATTAGGAGTTGTGATAGTAATAAGGCCCCTGGGCCTGATGGTTTTAACTTGTCATTCTTTAAGATATGCTGGAAAATAGTGAGAGTGGATATGCTTCAGTTCATGAGAGAATTCCACCCGAATGCAATTCTTGTTGAGGGGATCAATAGTTCTTTTAGAGCCCTAATTCCCAAAATTCAAAGTCCTTCTTGCTTGAATGAGTATAGGCCTATTAGTTTGATTGGCTCCCTATATAAATTATTAGCCAAAGTACTTTCTAACAGAATGAAACAGGTGATGCTTAAGATTATCAGTGAGGTACAGTCAGCATTTTTGGGTGGTATAGGAATATTTTGGATGGTGTTCTGATAGCAAATGAGATAGTTGATGGGTGGCGAAAATCTAATAGAAAAGGCTTGGTGCTTAAATTGGATTTTGAAAAGGCCTATGACTCCATTAATTGGGAGTTTTTATTTGACATGCTTTCAAAGTTTGGCTTTGGAACTCGTTGGGTCCGCTGGATGAAAGCATGTGTTTCCTCTGCCAAGATTTCTGTTTTGGTAAATGGGTCACCAACACTTGAGTTTTGCCCCCAAAGAGGTCTTAGGCAGGGTGATTTGTTGTCACCATTTCTCTTCAACATTGTAGCGGAGGGCCTCAACATTTTGCTGAGTAGACCTAAGGAGTTGGATATCATAAAAGGGGCAGAGGGGGGTTCAAATGGATTAAGAGTAACACATTTGCAATTTGCGGACGACACGATTTTGTTTTGTGAAGCTAAAAGGAGAGAGGTGAGAAATATTAAAAGCATTGTAAGATGCTTTGAGATTTCCTCAGGTTTGAAAATTAATTACCATAAGAGCATTATTTGTGGCATTGGGGTGGATGATGGGTTGGTGCATGAGTTTACTGCTAGCCTTAATTGCCTTCACCAAAAACTGTCTATTCAATATTTGGGGCTTCCATTGGGGGCCAATCCAAGTAGGAGAAGTACTTGGAAACCCGTTCTTGATAAGTTTAAACAGAAATTGGCTTCCTGGAAGAGAAGGCTTCTATCTTTTGTTGGGCGATTAACTCTAATCAAATCTGTAATGTCTAATTTGCCGATCTATTACTTATCACTGTTTAGGATTCCTATTGGGATGGCTAAGGAGATAGAGAGAATGCAATCAGCATTCTTATGGGGCGGTTCAGAACTCATAAGAAAAATTCACATGGTTCAATAGGAGATGGTAACGAAGAATAAAGAATTAGATGGATTAGGCTTGAGGAAGTTGACAATCTTCAATCAATGTCTCATGTTGAAATGGTGGTGGCGATTTAGTGCTGAGAATCAAACTCTTTGGAAAGAAGTGATCCATCATAAGTATGATGCTAGGAATAGAAGATGGTTACCAAATATTGTAGGTAGAGGCTCTAAAATTTGGTCTAATATCATCACTGTTGCTATGTCCAATACAGAACTGCATAGTTTTTATGTCAATAACTCTCATATTGTTCTGGGGGATGGGAGGATAATTCAATTATGGAGGGATAAGTAGGTTGGTAATGTATGTTTGATGGATGAATTCCCTAGGCTATTTTCTTTATCTACTGATAAAAATGGTGTGGTAAAGGGTTTCTTTGAGCAACGGTCAGATGCTGGTGGATGGATTATGAATTTCAGAAGAGGAAGAAGCTCAGAGATTATTCCATTTTCTTCGTAATGCTCTAGCACTCTGTAACAACAAACCAGATGAGTTAAAATGGAGTGCAGATCCATATGAGGTATTTAGTGTTGCCTCAACCTACAATTGGAGTGAATCACTGTTGGGGACTGTAAAGGCAGTGGCTGACTCAATTTGGAACAATTTTGCTCCTCCCAAAGTGCAATTCATTGGATGGTTGGCTTGGCTTGGCAAGGTAAAAACCTCTAGTTTTCTCCATAGGATTGGGATCTTAGATGGCAATGCTAATCTTGCTTGTGTTTTTTGTCAAAACGAGGTTGAAACAGTAGATCATATTCTACTCTTTTGCCCTTTTGTATGGCTGTTGTGGTCCAGAATGAAAATCTGGAAAAGAAAATTTGGATGGTTCTACCTCTAGCTATCCTTTGGTCTACTTGAAAGCATAGAAATGATTACATCTTTAATGGCTCTCAACCAAATTTGGATGATTTGTGTGAAATTGTGAAGGTGAGAGTAGCCATGTGGCTCAAAGCGTCGCCAATTCAGGTGGATTATTCTATTAATGACTTGGTCTTTAATCTGCCACAAGTTAAGCATTGTATCAGAACTGGAGGGTGAGCATGGTTGCTTCTGAGATGGCCTCTGGTGTGCTCTGTTGGAATGGTCTTTGCTGTGTTTTTCTTTTGGATGCATTGCTTCTTGGCTGCTCAGTTATACTCAGGCTGCAAATCGTGTTGGTTGATGCTAGTCTGCTATGCTTTAGTTGTGGTCTGGTGTTACATTTGATGGATTTAATCTTGTTTTGTTGTGGTCAATTTAAACCAGACTAGATAATCAATTTTGGGGCTATTGCTGCTTCTTGCTGCTTGTTTGCAGATGGTGAAAAGTCTGCTAATGGTTTTTCTGGATGTTTTGGTGTTGTGGGACTGCTGCTTTGGGTATTATTAATGGAGGTTGAATGCTATGGCCTAAGTTTGGTGTCCCTTAACAAATGCTCTATTTAGTTGTTTTGTTTGGGCTGTGATGCGGTGGCCTACTGTTATGTGACGCTGCTGCAAAGATTAAAGTTTCAAAGAGTTGATCAAAGAGTATTGATAATCATGGACTGATCATGAGTACTGCTTCAGGTTGATTCTGGGTTGTGTTTTAGTTCTACATTTTGTACTAATTGCCTACTGTGGTGCTTTTTGGTGTGTCCTGCAACTGGTCTAAATTCTTGTTTGTTCAATTGGCTATTGGTGAGTTTGCTGCTGGTTTTGGTCTGATATTTTGGTCCGTTATGTTGGTACATTTTTGTTCTGTTTGTTGCGTTGGCTATTATTTTGATCTGGGATGGTTTCTGGTGTACATGTTGGGATATATCTCCTTATTGAAGTTTGAGACCCAATTGGTTTGTTAAAGAACTTTAATTTGGTTTGGTTTAGGTATAATATATTTTTATATATTATATCTAATTTGTGGAGACCTAATTCAATTTGGTATCAATTAGGATTTAATTACAAAACCCAATACTCAACTATATATATATATTTGGTATTGGTTTTTCCTATGAAGAAAAATAAGTGTTGTACGGCTAATACAAATTGTCTTTTGGTGGGTTTTGTTATCAATCACAAGTTTGCCGTGTGATTGGGTTTTTGGGTGCATATTCAAGGTGTGGTGGCAATGTATTGTTTGGGTAAACAAGCAATAATGCTCCTTGTTCGTCTGGTTCTGATTTGTTTGTTATTTTGGATCTTCTTCAACTCTGGTTCTGAAGATTTTGGTTCATCTATTTGGTGAGGTCTTTCCTCTTGTTTATTTGTGATTATTTGGAATTTACCTAAGGGTGGTTTTGTGAGACCATTCGTGTCTCGTTTGTAATCGTTTGGAAACTTATTTGGTTGATAGTGGAATCGGATTTCGATCCCGTGGACGTACCTTACATTGAGGGAACCACGTAAAAATTCTTGTGTTGCTTTGATTTAATTTTTCCGCATTAGTTTTTATTCCCATTGATTGATTTACTTGTGGGAAATCACATATTTTCCCAAACAACTGGTATCAAAGCTTACGGTTTATTTGAGTTTATTTATTTGTGTAAATCAATGTAGGGGAATGTGGGTCGCATGTCTGGTTTCAATGGAAGTAATTGGATAACTTGGAAAACTAAAATGGAGGACCTATTATTTTGTAAAGATTTGCATGGACCCATTGAGGGTGATAGTGGCAAACCCGAAAGTATGAAAGATGATGAATGGAATAGGCTCAATCGAAAAGCAATTGGTGTTATCCGTCAATGGATTGATGACAGTGTGTTTCATCATGTTGCTACTAAAACTTCAACACATGATTTATAGAAAAAACTAAAATGCCTTTATGATAGGAAATCAGCCACAAATAAAGCCTTTATGTTTCGTAAGTTGGTTAATTTAAAATATAAAGATGGCAGCCCCATTCCAGAACATTTGAATGAAATAAAGAGTATTATGAACCAGCTTGCTTCTATGAAAATTATTTTTGATGATGTGTTGTAGGCTTTGATGCTACTTAGTTCTTTGCCCGAAAGTTGGGAGACTTTGGTTGTGACAGTTAGTAATTCGGCGCCCGATGGAGTTGTCACAATGGGCCAAGTCACTAGTAGCTTGTTAAATGAAGAAACTAGAAGAAAATCAGCGGGTTCTTCTCATTCGGAAACATTTGTTGTAAGAGGCCGAAGCAAAACAAGGGGGAGGAGTAAGACTCCTCATGGTCGTGATCAAAGCCGTGACAAATCAAGAGATAGTTCTTTTTCAAAGAAAGACATTGAGTGTTATTATTGCCATGAGAAAGGGCACATGAAGCGAGAATGTCGAAAGCTCAAGAATAAGGAGAAAATGCGTGACAAAAGTGTGGAGAAGAAGCAAGAAGACACAACAGCAGTTACTACCGATGATCTCATGGTCGCTTGTGAAGATGATTGCATCAATTTTGTGGGCCAAGAGAGCAATTGGGTGATTGATTCCGGTGCTTCTTTTCATGTGACTTCTCGAGTTGATTTCTTCACTACTTACAACAAAGGAGATTATGGTTTTGTTCGAATAGGTAATGAAGGTTTGTCTAAGATTACTGGCATGGGTGATGTTTGCTTGGAAACAAATTTGGGTTGTAAGTTGTTGCTTAAAGATGTGAGGCATGTTCCCGACATTCGCCTCAATTTGATATCTACCGGGAAGTTAGATGATGAAGGCTTCAACAACAAATTTGGTGATGGAATATGGAAGCTCACAAAGGGTTCTTTGGTGGTGGCTAAGTGCAAGAAGACTCATACACTTTGTTCGATGCAAGGAAAAATTTGTAAAGATGTTGTCAATGCACTTAAAGATGATACTTCTACCGAATTGTGGCACAAGCGACTTGGGCACATGAATGAAAAGGGGCTGCAAGTTTTGTTCATGAAAGAGCTTCTACCTGGTTTGAAAGGTACACATCTTAAAACTTGTATTCATTGTTTGGCGGGTCAACAACATAGAGTTTCTTTTCATAAAAATGTTGCTTCTAGAAAAGAAAATATTTTGGAGTTGATTCATTCGGATGTTTGTGGTCCTTTGAAAGTTAGAACACATAGTGGTGCACGTTATTTTATTACTTTCATTGATGATTATTCAAGGAAAGTTTGGGCTTTTCTACTAAAAACTAAAGATCAAGTTCTAGAAGTATTTAAGCATTTTCAGGCCATGGTTGAAAGAGAAACAGGACAGAAATTGAAGTGCATCCGACCAGACAATGGTGGCGAATACATTGGGTCATTTGATGAGTATTGTCGCAGCCAAGGTATTCGGTACCAAAAGGCAGTTAAGAAGACTCCTCAACAAAATGGTGTTGCCGAGAGGATAAACCGCACCATTGTGAAAAGAACAAGGTGTTTGCTTTCACAAGCTAAATTGCCAAGATCCTTTTGGGGTAAGGCATTGAGGACAGTGGTTGACGTGATCAATTTGTCTCCTTGCTATCCTTTGAATGGTGATGTTCCAGAAAGAGTTTGGACCGGTAAAGATGTGTCTTATGAGCACTTGAGAGTGTTTGGTTGTCGAGCTTTTGTTCACATTCCAAAGGATGAGAGGTCCAAGCTTGATAGTAAGTCAAGACAATGTATTTTTCTTGGCTATGGGCGTGATGAATTCGGGTATAGATTGTGGGATCCGGTCGACAAAAAAGTCATTCGAAGTCGTGATGTTGTGTTTCTTGAAGACCAAACAATTGAAGACTTTGGCAAAGGTGATCAACCGGAGCCAAAAACTAGTGATCCCATTGACATGGATCCATCTCCTTCATCTTCAGTTGATGATGAAAATGGGGGAGATGTGCAGCCACCTATTGAAGATGTGGAGGATGATACTAATCCTAATGAAGTTGAGCCAGAAATTGATGAAGAGTATCCAACTCAAGAACCGCCACCACAACTTGAGTTGAGGAAATCTACAAGGGACTGACAACCTTCGAGAAAGTATCCTCCCAATAAGTTTGTGTTGATTTCCGATCAAGGGGAGCTTGAGAGCTACCAAGAAGAAATTGAGCATGCAAAGAAAGCTGATTGGAAAAAGGCCATGGAAGAGGAGATGAATTTCTTAGTTGAAAATCACACTTATGATTTAGTGAAGTTGCCTAAGGGGAGGAAAATTTTGAAAAATAAGTAGGTCTTCAAATTGAAGAATGATGGCAAGAATCTAAGGTACATGGCACGTCTTGTTATGAAAGGCTTTGGGCAAAAGAAAGGTATTGACTTTGATGAAATCTTCTCGCCAGTTGTGAAGATGTCTTCTATTCAGGTTGTACTTGGCATGGCTGCAAGTATGAACCTTGAAGTTGAACAACTTGATGTGAAGACCGCATTTCTTCATGGTGATCTTGAAGAAGAAATTTACATTGAGCAACCGGAAGGTGTGGAAAAAGGGAAAGAGAAATTTGTTTGCAAATTGAAGAAAAGTTTGTATGGGCTCAAGCAAGCCCCGCGACAATGGTACAAAAAATTTGACTCTTTCATGATGAATAATAGTTTTTCTAAAGCCACTTCGGACCATTGTGTGTTTGTGACAAATTTTTCGGATGGTAAATTTATTATTCTTTTGCTTTATGTTGATGACATGTTAATTGTGGGTCAAGATTCTACCATGATTAACAGGTTGAAATTGGAGTTGAGCAAGTCTTTTTCTATGAAAGATTTGGGACCGGCAAAACAAATACTTGGTATGAAAATTGTTCGCGATAGCAAAGAGAGGCTGATTTGGTTGTCTCAAGAAAGCTACATTGAGAAAGTTCTTGAGAGGTTCAACATGAATAAAGCAAAACCGGTTGGTTGTCCATTTGTGGGTCACTTCAAACTTAGTTCGAATCAATGTCTTACAAGTGAGAAAGACAAGGAAGAGATGTTGAAAGTTTCTTATGCTTCAGCAGTTGGTTTTTTGATGTACGCCATGGTTTGTACAAAGTCGAATATTGCTCATGTCGTTGGTGTGGTGAGTTGTTTTCTCTCTAATCCGGGTAAAGAACATTGGGCAGCGGTAAAATAGATTCTGAGGTATCTTTGAGGGACTTCGAAGGTGTGTTTGTGTTTTGAGGATGGTAAACCGATGCTTGATGGGTTCACAGATTCTGACATGGCTGGTGATATTGATTCTAGGAAATCTACTTCGGGGTAATTGATGACTTTGCAGGGGGGTTGTGGCATGACAATCTAAATTACAAAAATGTGTTTCTCTCTTAACTACTGAAGCTGAATTTATTGCCATTACAGAAGTTTGCAAAGAAGAGTTATGGTTGAAGAAATTTTTGCAAGAGTTAGGTTTGAAGCAAGAAAAGTATGTGCTTTATTGTGATAGTCAAAGTGCTATTCACTTGAGTAAAAATTCTACTTTTCATTCGAGATCGAAACACATTGATGTGAGATACTATTGGATTCGTGATATGTTAGATTCGAAGTTGTTGCAACTCGAAAAGGTTCACACAGATGATAATATTTCAGATATGTTGACAAAGACTTTGTCGAGAGACAAACAATTGAAGTGTCGAATTTTGGCGGGTATGGTTGATGTCTCCACCTAAGTCGATAGAGGGAGAATTGTTGGGATATATCTCCTTATTGGAGTTTGAGACCCAATTGGTTTGTTAAAGAACTTTAATTTGGTTTGGTTTAGGTATAATATATTTTTATATATTATATCTAATTTGTGGAGACCTAATTCAATTTGGTATCAAATAGGGTTTGATTACAAAACCCAATACTCAACTATATATATGTATATATTTGGTATTGGTTTTTCCTATGAAGAAAAATAGGTGTTGTACGACTAATACAAATTGCCTTCGGTGGGTTTTGTTATCAATCACAAGTTTGCTGTGTGATTGGGTTTTTGGGTGCATATTCAAGGTGTGGTGGCAGTGTATTGCTTGGGCAAACAAGCAATAATGCTCCTTGTTCGTCTGGTTCTGATTTGGTTCGTTATTTTGGATCTTCTTCAACTCTAGTTCTGAAGATTTTGGTTCATCTAGTTGGTGAGGTCTTTCCTCTTGTTTATTTGTGATTATTTGGAATTCACGTAAGGGTGGTTTTGTGAGACCATTCGTGTCTCGTTTGTAATCGTTTGAAAACTTATTTGGTTGATAGTGGAATCGGATTTCGATCCCGTGGACGTATCTTACACTGAGGGAATCACGTAAAAATTCTTGTGTCGCTTTGATTTAATTTTTCCGCATTAGTTTTTATTCTCATTAATTGATTTACTTGTGGGAAATCATATATTTTCCCAAACAACAGTGCATTGGTTGAGTCTTCATGTTGGCTGTTATGTTGTGGTGTTTGGTCTTTTTCTTTTTCTTTTATTGGTTTCTCACCAACTCTAAGGGTGCTAACAAATGATTGGATGAGTTTTTTGGTGCCAACTTAGCTGGAATAATTTAGCTTATCATGATACTTTTACACTTCCCTCTTCTTTTTTGATGTAGTTTGTTTTGTACTTTGTACTTGTTTTCTACATCAATAAAGTTTTTTGCCCCCCCAAAAAAGAGTTTTTTGCCCTCCCCCCAAAAAAAAGAGAAGAAAAGTACAACTGGTCTAAACTACAGAAATAAAGGAGATTTTGCCCATAAAAAACTAAAGAAACACTACACTTAGGAATCAAAGCGTGTTGGAATTTTGGTATTTCAATTAAAAATATTCACCAACAAAGTGAAAGTTTACCCAGTTGACAGGGATGTAAAATGTAATTTATCTAATACAATTTGAGAGGAGTTACACCTATGAGAAACTAGTATTGACATCAATTGCAGTTATGACATGAAATCAAGATATTGAATATCTATTCTATTATTAAAAGGGAACACCAATTTTGGTGTCACGAAGCCACTCCTCAAAAATTTTTCCTAAATTTTCCTAAAATGACCTTAACTTCTTACACTTACATCAGTTTTAATTAGGGGTAATATGATAAATTAAAACAACCAATTCCACTTTCCCACTTCCCACTCTCCACGTCTCCTTATTGTTTTGCAATCTTAAAGCAGTTACAACATTTTCCCTGAAAAGTTCTGGACATCTTCCCTGAATGTGTGTGCTTTTCATAATTTTTGAACATCTTCACTGTATTTTGCATGTATTTTGAACTTTTGCAGGTATATTTCCGGGACGATGCTTTCCAGTTTCGGCAGGAGAAATCACACAAAAGGAACTACATACAGTAAGCAATGAGCATCATCTTGAGGCTTGCACGGGCTAATTAAAATCCATACATATAATAGTACTTCTATTCTATTGCTGATCAAAAAACAGTGCTTCTATTCAATTTTGCTTCTGATATCTGAGATTGCTTTCAGTAAATCAAATGATCAAAAAACAGTGCTTCTATTCCATTTTGTAGAATGTTTCTGACAGTATACTTGATTCACATCTCTCTGGTATACTGTTTTTTGTGTTTGTATGATGAAAACAATAAGTTGCAGTGAAGGGGGGGGATTGTTTTGTTTCATCTTTACACCAGTACAATGGAGTTCTTGAGGAAAAAAAGAAAAGAGATTTGATTTGGTGTGGTTCACTCTATGATAGGATTGCAAATAGATGGTACTGATAAAAAAATGGTTGGTTTGGTTGATTAATGTTTTCAATCAAGTAAGGATGTTTGTTTGCTTAATTTCATGTTTTCATTTCATTTTATTTTTTAATTTCGAAGCAATTTTTATTTATTTTTTATTTTTTTTATTTTTTTTTGTATTTGCGCTGGCTTTTGCAGGCTTCTTTGAACAGTTTTGCACCATAACAACTGTTCGCAATTTTTTAGACTTACTTAGATTTAAACACTTTGGGGTTTTTTTCCATTTCACTTTTTTAAGCTTTTGTTTGTTTTTTACTGTTCAAATTCAGCTTTTAAAAATTTGGTTGGTTGGTTTGTTTACTTAATTTTCTATGTTGTTTAAAACAAAATTATGCGCTCTTAAAAAAAATATATACACTACAAAAAAAGTCACTTTTAGCGACTAAAATATTGGTCGCCAATTGTCTGTTTTTTGGTTGCCAATGACATTCTGCGACCAAAAATTTTGGTTGCTACATTTGTCACCAAAACCTTGTCGGGAAAGGTCTTGGAGGGTTTTGCCAACCAAAAAACCTTTGGTCGCCAAAAAGCAAGTCATTAGCAACCAAAATTTTGGTCGCCAATAGTCAATTATATTTCTTTAAAATTATACATTTACTGACCAATGTTTTAGTGGCCAATAGTCAAGGAATCGCCGACCAACACCTTTAGTCACCAAAAGCTTCAAACGTGAAAAAAAAAAAAAAAAAAATTGTTGTAGAACAATTTGATCCGCTCTTGCGGAGACTCGAACCGCCAACCTCTCACACCATAAACCTTATGCACCACACTCTTCCCACTACGCCTCTATAGCACTACATGACTATATACACTACAAGAATTAACACTTTTGGCAACAAAAAAATTGGTCGCTAAAAGTCTATTTTTGGTCGGCAAAAGTTATCCGTGACCAAATTTTTTGGTCGCTACTTTAGTCGCCAATTGAGGGTCGGCAAAAGTAATTCGCGACCAAAATTATGGTTGGTCGGCAAAAGTTGGATTTTGCCGACTAAATTTTTGGTCGCGAAATATTTAAAG